>JAUNZM010002752.1:0-49988 GCA_033459285.1 Clamator glandarius
TTTAGAAGAATCCTGGGGGGCTCTAGAAGGGTCTGGGTGCCTTTAGAAGGGTCCTGGGTGACTCTAGAATGTTCTGCTAGCTTTCAGAAGGGTCCTGGGGTCATCTAGAAGGGTCTGGGTTCTTTTAGAAGGGTCCGGGGGGGCTCTAGAAGGGTCTGGGGGCTTTTAGAAGGATACGTGGAATCTCTAGAAGGGGCTGGAGGCTTTTAGAAGGGTCCTGGGTGGCTCTAGAAGGGTGTGGGGGCTTTTAGAAGGATCCGGGGAGGGTCTAGAACGGTCTGGGGTGTTTTAGAAGGGTCCCGGGGGGCTCTAGAATGGTCTGAGGGATTTTAGAAGGGTCCTGGGGAGCTCTAGAAGGGTCTGGGTGCTTTTAGAGGGGCCCTGGAGGACTCTAGAAGCTCTGGGATCTTTGAGATTGGTCCTGTGGGGCTCTAGAAGGGTCTGGGTTTTTTTAGAAGGGTCCTGGGGTGCTCTAGAAGGGTCTGGGAGCTTTTAGAAGGGTCCTGGGAGACGCTAGAAGGCTCTGAGGGCTTTTAGAAGGGTCCTGTAGGGTCTCTAGAAGGGTCTGGGGGCTTTTAGAAGGGTCCTGCGAGGCTCTAAAAGGGTCTGGGGGCTTTTAGAATGGTCCTGGGGGGGCTCTAGAAGGGTCTGGGTGCTTTTAGAAGGGTCCTGGGAGGCTCTAGAAGTGTCTGGATGCTTTTAGAATGGTCCTGGCAGTCTCTAGAAGGGTCTGGGGGCTTTTTGAAGGGTCCAGGGCCCTCTAGAAAGGTCTGGGGGCATTTAGAAAGGTCCTCGGGGGCTCTAGAAGGGTCTGGGTGCTTTTAGAAGGGTCCTGGGTGGCTCTAGAAGGGTCTGGGGGCTTTTAGAATGGTCCTGTGGGGCTGTAGAATGGTCTGGGGGCTTTAGATGGGTCCTGGGGGGCTCTGGAAGGGTCCGGGGGCTTTTAGAAGGGTCCTGGGTGGCTCTAGAAGGGTCTGGGGGCTTTTAGAATGGTCCTGGGTGGATCTAGAAGGGTCTGGGGGCTATTAGAAGGATCCTGGGAGGGTCTAGAATGGTCTGGGGGCTTTTAGAAGGGTCCTTGGGGGCTATAGAAGGGTCTGGGGACCATTAGAGGGGCACTGGGGTCCTCTAGAATGGTCTGGGAGAGTTTATAAGGGTCCTGGTGAGCTCTAGAATTGTCTGGGGGCCTTTAGAAGGGTCCTGGGAGGTTCTAGAAGGGTCTGGGGTCTTTTAGAAGGGTCCTGCGTGTCTCTAGAAGGGTCTGGAGGCTTTTCGAAGGGTCCTTGGGGGCTCTAGAATGGTCTGGGGACCATTAGAAAAGCCCTGGGGGGCCCTAGAAGGGTCTGGGTGAGTTTAGAAGGGTCCTGGGCAGCTCTAGAAGGGTCTGGGGGCTTTTTGAAGGGTCCTGGTAGACTCTAGAAGGGTCTGGGGTCGTTTAGAAGGGTCCTGTGGTGATCTAGAAGCGTCTGGGTTCTTTTAGAAGGGTCCTGGGAGGCTCTAGAAGGGTCTGGGTGCTTTTAGAATTGTCCTGCGGGGCTCTAGAATGCTCTGGGGGCTTTTAGAAGGGTCCTGGGTGGCTTTAGAAGAGTGTGAGTGCTTTTAGAAGGGTCCATGGGGCATCTAGATGGCTCTGGGGACTTTTAGAAGGGTCCTGGGGGCCCCTAAATGAGTCTGAGGATTTTTAGAAGGGTCCTGGGAGGCTCTAGAAGTGTCTGGGTGATTTTAGAAGGGCCCTGGGTGGCTCTAGAATGGTCTGGTTGCTTTTAGAAGGGTCCTGGTGGGCTCTAGAAGGGTCTGGGTGCTTTTAGAAATGTCCTGGGTGGCTCTAGAATTGTCTGGGGGCATTTAGAAGGGTCCCGGGGGGCTCTAGAATGGGTCTGGGGGCTTTTAGAAGGATCTTGGGGCCTCTAGAAGGGTCTGGGGGCTTTTAGAAGGGTTCTGGGTGGCTCTAGAATGGTCTGGGGGCTTTTAGAAGCGTCCTGGGGGGCTCTAGAAGGGTCTGGGGGCTTTTTGAAGGGTCCTGGTAGACTCTAGAAGGGTCTGGGGTCTTTTAGAAGGGTCCTGGGGTGCTCTAGATGGGTGTGAGGTCTTTTAGAAGTGTCCTGGGGGCATCTAGAAGGTTCTGGGGGCTTTTAGAAGGGTCCTGGTGGCCTCTAGAGATGTCTGAGGGATGTTAGAAGGGACCTGGGAGGCTCTAGAAGGGTCTGGGTGCTTTTAGAATGATTCGGGGAGGGTCTAGAAGGGTCTGGTGGCTTTTAGAAGGGTCCTGTGTGGCTCTAGATGGGTCTGGGTGCTTTTAGAAGGGTCCTGGGTGGATCTAGAAGGGTATGGGGCTTTTAGAAGGGTCCTGGGGAGCTCTAGAAGGGTCTGGGGCATTTAGAAGGGTCCTGGGAGGCGCTAGAAGTGTCTGGGTGTATTTAGAAGGGTCCTGGGGAGCTCTAGAAGGGTTTGGTTGCTTTCAGAAGGGTCCTGTGGGGATCTAGAAGGGTCTGGGGGCTTTTAGAAGGGTCCTGGGGAGCTCTAGAAGGGTCTGGGGGCATTTAGAAGGGTCCTGGGAGGCGCTAGAAGTGTTCTGGGTGTATTTAGATGGGTCCTGCGGGGCTCTAGAAGGGTCTGGGTGCTTTCTGAAGGGTCCTGGGGGCCTCTAGAAGGGTCTGGGTGCTTTTAGAAGGGTCCTGGGTTCCTCTAGAAGGGTCTGGGGGCTTTTAGAATGGTCCTTGGTTGCTCTAGAAGGGTCTGGGGACCATTAGAGGAGCCCTGGGTGACTCTAGAAGGGTATGAGGGATTTTAGAAGGGTCCTGGGGAGCTCTAGAAAGTCTGGGGGCTTTTAGAAGGGTCCTGGTGTCCTCTAGAAATGTCTGGGGGCTTTTAGAAGGGTCCCGCGGGTCTCTAGAAGGGTCTGGGGGCTTTTAGAAGGGTCCTGGGGGGCTCTATAAAGCGTCTGGGAGCTTTTAGAAGGGTCCTGAGGGGATCTAGAAGGGTCTGGGGGGCTCTTAGAAGGGTCCTGGGGGGCTCTAGAAGGGTTTAGGGGCTTTTAGAAGGATCCGGGGAGGGTCTAGAAGGGTCTGGGGACTTTTAAAAGGGTCCTGGGAGGCTCTACAAAGGTCTGGAGGATTTTAGAAGGATCCGGGGAGGATCTAGAATGGTCTGGGGGCTTTTAGAAGGGTCTTGGGGGGTTCTAGAAGGGTGTGGGGGCTTTTAGAAGGGTCCTGTGGGCATCTAGAAGGCTCTGGGTGCTTTTATAAGGGTCCTGGGTGGCTCTAGAAAGGTCTGATGGATTTTAGAAGGGTCCTGGGGGGATCTAGATAGGTCTGGGGGCTTTTAGAAGGGTCCTGGGGTGCTCTAGAAGGGTCTGGGGGCATTTAGAAGGGTCCTGGGAGGCGCTAGAAGTGTCTGGGTGTATTTAGAAGGGTCCTGGGGAGCTCTAGAAGGGTTTCGTTGCTTTCAGAAGGGTCCTGGGGGCCTCTAGAAGGGTCTGGAGCCTTTTAGAAGAGTCCTGGGGTGCTCTAGATGGGTCTGGGAGCTTTTAGAAAGATCCGGGGATGGTCTAGAAGGGTCTGCGGGCTTTTAGAAGGGTCCTGGGGGGCTCTAAAAATGTCTGGAGGATTTTAGAAGGATCCGGGGATGGTCTAGAAGGGTCTGGGGGCTTTTAGAAGGGTCCTGGGGGGCTCTAAAAATGTCTGGAGGATTTTAGAAGGATCCGGGGATGGTCTAGAAAGGTCTGGGAGCTTTTAGAAGGGTCCTGGCGGGCTCTACAAATGTCTGGAGGATTTTAGAAGGATCCGGGGAGGCTCTAGGAGGGTCTGGCGGCTTTTAGAAGGGTCCTGCGGGGCTCTAGAAGGGTCTGGGTGCTTTCTGAAGGGTACTGGGGGCCTCTAGAAGGGTCCTGGGTGCCTCTAGAAGGGTCTGGGGGCTTTTAGAATGGTCCTTGGTTGCTCTAGAAGGGTCTGGGTGCTTTTACAAGGGTCCTCGGATGCTCTAGAAGGGTCTGGGGGCTTTTAGAATGGTCCTGGGGAGCTCTAGAATGTTCTGGGGACGATTAGAGGAGCCCTGGGGGACTCTAGAAGGGTATGAGGGATTTTAGAAGGGTCCTGGGGAGCTCTAGAAAGGTCTGCGGGCTTTTAGAAGGGTCCTGGTGTCCTATAGAAATATCTGGGGGCTTTTAGAAGGGTCCTGGGGGATCTAGAAGGTTCTGGGGGCCCAGGACGCTTCTAAAAACTTCCAAACCCTTCTAGAGCCCCCCAGGACCCTTCTAAAAGCCCCCAGACCCTTCTAGAGGCCCCAGGGCCCTTCTTAAGCCTCCCCGTCCCTTCTAGAGCACACCAGGACCCGTCTAAAAGCCTCTAGACCCTTCTAGAGCAGTCCAGGACCTTTCCAGAAGCACCCAGACCCTTCTAGAGGCTCCCCGGACCCTTATAAAAGCACCCAGACCCTTCCAGAGCCTCCCAGGACCCTTCTAAAAGCCACCAGACCCTTCTAGAGACCCCCAGGACCCTTCTAAAAGCACCCAGACCCTTCTAGACCCTCCCCGGATCCTTCGAAAAGACCCCAGACCCTTCTAGAGCCCCCCCAGGATCATTCTAAAAGCCCCCAGACCCTTCTAGAGCCCCCCAGGACCCTTCTAAATGCCCCCAGACCCTTCAAGAAGCACCCAGGGCCCCTCTTAAGGAACCCCGTCCCTTCTAGAGCACCACAGGACCCTTCTAGAAGTCCCCAGACCCCTTCTAGACCAACCCAGGACCCTTCTAAAAGCCAGCAGAACATTCTAGAGTCACCCAGGACCCTTCTAAAGGCACCCAGACCATTCTAGAGCCCCCCAGGACCCTTCTAAAAGCGCCCAGACCCTTCTAGAGACACCCAGGACCCCTTCTGAAAGCCCCCAGAACCTTCTAGAGCCCTCCAGGACCCTTCTAAAAACACCCAGACCCTTCTAGAGCATCCGAGGACCCTTCTAAAATTTCCCAGACCCTTCTAGAGCACCCCAGGACACTTCTAAAAGCACCAGAACCTTCTAGAGCCCCCCAGGACCCTTCTAAAAGCCCCAGACCCATCTAGAGCCTCCAGGACCCTTCTAAAATCCCCCAGACCTTCTAGAGACACCCAGGACCCTTCGAAAAGCACCCAGACCCATCTAGAGCCACCCAGGACCTTTCAAAAGGCCCCCAGACATTCTAGAGCCTCCCAGGACCCTTCTAAAGCCCCCAGACCATTCTAGAGCACCCCAGGACCCTTCTTAAAGCCCCCAGACCCTTCTAGAGCCTCCCAGGACCCTTCTAAAGGCCCCCCGACCTTTCTAGACCCTCCCCGGGATCCTTCTAAATGAACCCAGACCCCTTCTAGGCCCCCCCAGAACCACTCTAAAAGCCTCCAGACCCTTGTAGAGCCCCCCAGGACCCGTCTAAAAGCGCCCAGACCCTTCTAGACCCTCCCTGATCATTCTAAAAGACCCCAGACCCTTCTAAAACCTCCCAGGACTATTCTAAAAGAACCCAGACCCTTCTAGACCCTCCCCGGATTATTCTAAAAGACCCCAGACCCTTCTAGAGCCCCCCAAGACCCTTCTAAAAGCCTCCAGACCCTTCTAGATCCCCCCAGGGCCCTTCTAAAAGATCCAGACCCTTCTAGAGCCCCTCAGGACCCTTCTAAATGCCCCCAGACCCTTCTAGAGAACCCCAGGACCCATCTAAAAGCCACCAGATCCTTCTAGAGGCCCCCAGGACCCTTCTAAAAGCCCCAGACCCTTCTAGAGCCCCCCAGGACCATTCTAAAAGACCCCAGACCCTTCTAGAAACCCCCCAGGACCCTTCTAAAAGCCCCCCAGACCCTTCTAGAGACCCCCAGGATCCTTCTGAAAGCCCCCAGAACCTTCTAGAGCCCTCCAGGACCCTTCCAAAAGCACCCAGACCCTTCTAGAGCATCCGAGGACCCTTCTAAAATTCCCCAGACCCTTCTAGAGCACCCCAGGACACTTCTAAAAGCCCCCAGACCCTTCTAGAGCCCCCCCGGACCCTTCTAAAAGCCCCCAGACCCTTCTAGAGCCACCCAGGAACCTTCTAAAAGCGCCCAGAACCTTCTAGAGCCCCCCAGGACCCTTCTACAAGCCCACAGACCCTTCTAGACCATCCCAGGACCCTTCTAAAAGCACCCAGACCCATCTAGAGCCACCCAGGACCCTTCTAAAAGCCCCCAGACCCTTCTAGAGACACCCAGGACCCTTCGAAAAGCCCCCAGACCCTTCTCGAGCCACCCAGGACCTTTCTAAAAGCCCCCAAGACCCTTCTAGAACCTCCCAGGACCCTTCTAAAAGCCCCCAGACCATTCTAGAGCACCCCAGGACCCTTCTAAAACACCCAGACCCTTCTAGAGATCCCCAGGACCCTCCTAAAAGCCCTCAGACCCTTCTAGAGGACCCCAGGGCCCTTCTGAAAGCCAGCAGAACATTCTAGAGTCACCCAGGACCCTTCTAAAGGCACCCAGACCCTTCTGGAGCCCCCCAGGACCCTTCTAAAAGCCCACAGACCCTTCTAGATACCACGAGGACCCTTCTGAAAGACCCCAGAGCCATCTAGAGACCTCCAGGACCCTTCTAAAAGCCCCCAGACCCTTCTAGAGAATCCGAGGTCCCTTCTAAAATTCCCCAGACCCTTCTAGAGCCCCCCCGGACCCTTCTAAAAGCAACCAGACCCTTCTAGAGCCATTCAGGACCATTTTAAAGGCCCGCAGACCATTCTAGAGACACCCAGTACCCTTCTAAAAGCCCCCAGACCCTTCTAGAGACCCCCAGGACCATTCTGAAAGCCCCCAGATCATTCTAGAGCCCCCCAGGACCCTTCTAAAAGCACCCAGACCATTCTAGAACTTCCCAGGAAGCTTCTAAAAGCACCCAGACCCTTCTAGAGGCCCCTAGGACCCTTCTAAAAGCCCCCAGAACCCTCTAGAGCCACCCAGGACTCTTCTAAAAGCCCCCAGACCCTTCTAGAGCCTCCCAGGACCCTTCTAAAAGCACCCAGACACTTCTAGAGCCCCCCAGGACCATTCTAAAGGCCCCCAGACCTTTCTAGACCCTCCCCGGATCATTCTAAAAGCCCAAAGACCCTTCTAGAGGCCCCCAGGACCCTTCTAAAAGCCCCCAGACCATTCTAGAGCCCCCCAGGACCCTTCTAAATGACCCCAGACCCTTCTAGACCCTCCCCGGATCATTCTAAAAGCCCCCAGATTCTTCTAGAGCCTCCCAGGACCCTTCTAATAGCCCCCGGACCTTTCTAGACCCTCCCCGGATCCTTCTAAATGAACCCAGACCCTTCTAGGCCCCCCCAGAACCACTCTAAAAGCCTCCAGACCCTTGTAGAGCCCCCCAGGACCCGTCTAAAAGCGCCCAGACCCTTCTAGACCCTCCCCTGATCATTCTAAAAGACCCCAGACCCTTATAAAACCTCCCAGGACTATTCTAAAAGAACCCAGACCCTTCTAGACCCTCCCCGGATTATTCTAAAAGCCCCCAGACCCTTCTAGAGCCCCCCAAGACCCTTCTAAAAGCCTCCAGACCCTTCTAGAGCCCCCCAGGACCCTTCTAAAAGACCCCAGACCCTTCTAGAGCCGCCTAGGATCCTTCAAAAAGCATAAGGACCATTCTAGACCGTCCCCGGATCATTCTAAAAGCCCCCAGACCCTTCTAGAGCCCCTCAGGAACTTCTAAATGCCCCCAGACCCTTCTAGAGAAGCCCAGGACCCATCTAAAAGCCCCCAGATCCTTCTAGAGGCCCCCAGGACCCTTCTAAAAGACCCCAGACCCTTCTAGAGCCCCCCAGGACCATTCTAAAAGACCCCAGACCCTTCTAGAGCCCCCCAGGACCCTACTAAAAGCTCCCAGACCCTTCTAGAGCACACCAGGACCCTTCTAAAAGCCCCCAGACCCTTCTAGACCCTCCCCGGATCCTTCTAAAAGCCCCCAGACCCTTCTAGATCCTCCCAGGGCCTTTCTAAAAGACCCCAGACCTTTCTAGATGCCCCAGGACCCATCTAAAAGCCCCCAGACCCTTCTAGAGCCCCCCAGGACCCTTCTAAAAGCCCCCAGACCCTTCTAGAGCACACCAGGACCCTTCTAAAAGCCCCCAGACCCTTCTTGAGCCCCCCAGGACCCTTCTAAAAGCCCCCAGACCCTTCTAGCGGCACCCAGGACCCATCTACAAGCCTCCAAACCCTTCTAGAGCCCCCCAGGACACTTCTAAAAGCTCCCAGACCCTTCTAGATGCCCCCAGGACCCTTCTAAAAGCCCCCAGAGCCTTCTAGAGCCCCCCAGGACCCTTCTACAAGCCCCCAGACCCTTCTAGAGCCACCCAGGACCCTTCTAAAAGCACCCAGACCCTTCTAGAGGCCTCCAGGACCCTTCTAAAAGCCTCTAGACCCTTCTAGAGCTCCCCAGGACCTTTCTAAAAGCACCCAGACCCTTCCAGAGGCTCCCCGGACCCTTATAAAAGCACCCCGACCCTTCTAGAGCCTCCCAGTACCCTTCTAAAAGGAACCAGACCCTTCTAGAAGCCTCCAGGACCCTTCTAAAAGCCTCTAGACCCTTCTAGAGCTCCCCAGGACCTTTCTAAAAGCACCCAGACCCTTCTAGAGGCTCCCCGGACCCTTATAAAAGCACCCCGACCCTTCTAGAGCCTCCCAGTACCCTTCTAAAAGGAAACAGACCCCTCTAGACCCTCCCCGGATCCTTCTAAAAGCCCCCAGACCCTTCTAGAGCCCCCTAGGATCCTTCAAAAAGCACCCAGACCTTTCTAGACCGTCCCCGGATCATTCTAAAAGCACCCAGACCCTTCTAGAGCCCCCTAGGACCCATCTAAAAGCCCCAAGACCCTTCTAGAGGCCCCTAGGACCCTTCTAAAAGCCCCCAGACCCTTCTAGACCCTCCCCGGATCCTTCGAAAAGACCCCAGACCCTTCTAGAGCCACCCAGAATCATTCAAAAAGCCCCCAGACCCTTCTAGAGCCCCCAGTACCCTTTTAAATGCCCCCAGACACTTCAAGATGCACCCAGGGCCCCTCTTAAGGAACCCCGTCCCTTCTAGAGCACCCCAGGACCCTTCTAATAGCCCCCGGACCTTTCTAGACCCTCCCCGGATCCTTCTAAATGAACCCAGACCCTTCTAGGGCCGCCCAGAACCACTCTAAAAGCCTCCAGACCCTTGTAGAGCCCCCCAGGACCCGTCTAAAAGCGCCCAGACCCTTCTAGACCCTCCCCTGATCATTCTAAAAGACCCCAGACCCTTATAAAACCTCCCAGGACTATTCTAAAAGAACCCAGACCCTTCTAGACCCTCCCCGGATTATTCTAAAAGCCCCCAGACCCTTCTAGAGCCCCCCAAGACCCTTCTAAAAGCCTCCAGACCCTTCTAGAGCCCCCCAGGACCCTTCTAAAAGACCCCAGACCCTTCTAGAGCCGCCTAGGATCCTTCAAAAAGCATAAGGACCCTTCTAGACCGTCCCCGGATCATTCTAAAAGCCCCCAGACCCTTCTAGAGCCCCTCAGGAACTTCTAAATGCCCCCAGACCCTTCTAGAGAAGCCCAGGACCCATCTAAAAGCCCCCAGATCCTTCTAGAGGCCCCCAGGACCCTTCTAAAAGACCCCAGACCCTTCTAGAGCCCCCCAGGACCATTCTAAAAGACCCCAGACCCTTCTAGAGCCCCCCAGGACCCTACTAAAAGCTCCCAGACCCTTCTAGAGCACACCAGGACCCTTCTAAAAGCCCCCAGACCCTTCTAGACCCTCCCCGGATCCTTCTAAAAGCCCCCAGACCCTTCTAGATCCTCCCAGGGCCTTTCTAAAAGACCCCAGACCTTTCTAGATGCCCCAGGACCCATCTAAAAGCCCCCAGACCCTTCTAGAGCCCCCCAGGACCCTTCTAAAAGCCCCCAGACCCTTCTAGAGCACACCAGGACCCTTCTAAAAGCCCCCAGACCCTTCTTGAGCCCCCCAGGACCCTTCTAAAAGCCCCCAGACCCTTCTAGCGGCACCCAGGACCCATCTACAAGCCTCCAAACCCTTCTAGAGCCCCCCAGGACACTTCTAAAAGCTCCCAGACCCTTCTAGATGCCCCCAGGACCCTTCTAAAAGCCCCCAGAGCCTTCTAGAGCCCCCCAGGACCCTTCTACAAGCCCCCAGACCCTTCTAGAGCCACCCAGGACCCTTCTAAAAGCACCCAGACCCTTCTAGAGGCCTCCAGGACCCTTCTAAAAGCCTCTAGACCCTTCTAGAGCTCCCCAGGACCTTTCTAAAAGCACCCAGACCCTTCCAGAGGCTCCCCGGACCCTTATAAAAGCACCCCGACCCTTCTAGAGCCTCCCAGTACCCTTCTAAAAGGAACCAGACCCTTCTAGAAGCCTCCAGGACCCTTCTAAAAGCCTCTAGACCCTTCTAGAGCTCCCCAGGACCTTTCTAAAAGCACCCAGACCCTTCTAGAGGCTCCCCGGACCCTTATAAAAGCACCCCGACCCTTCTAGAGCCTCCCAGTACCCTTCTAAAAGGAACCAGACCCCTCTAGACCCTCCCCGGATCCTTCTAAAAGCCCCCAGACCCTTCTAGAGCCCCCTAGGATCCTTCAAAAAGCACCCAGACCTTTCTAGACCGTCCCCGGATCATTCTAAAAGCCCCCAGACCCTTCTAGAGCCCCCTAGGACCCATCTAAAAGCCCCAAGACCCTTCTAGAGGCCCCTAGGACCCTTCTAAAAGCCCCCAGACCCTTCTAGACCCTCCCCGGATCCTTCGAAAAGACCCCAGACCCTTCTAGAGCCACCCAGAATCATTCAAAAAGCCCCCAGACCCTTCTAGAGCCCCCAGTACCCTTTTAAATGCCCCCAGACACTTCAAGATGCACCCAGGGCCCCTCTTAAGGAACCCCGTCCCTTCTAGAGCACCCCAGGACCCTTCTAAAAGTCCCCAGACCCTTCTAGAGCACCCCAGGCCCCTTCTAAAAGCCCCCAGACCCATCTAGAGCCCCCCCGGACCCTTCTAAAAGACGCCAGACCCTTCTAGAGGACCCCAGGACCCTTCTGAAAGCCAGCAGAACATTCTAGAGTCACCCAGGACCCTTCTAAAGGCACCCAGACCCTTCTAGAGCCCCCCAGGACCCTTCTAAAAGCCCCCAGACCCTTCTAGAGACCCACAGGAACCTTCTGAAAACCCTCAGAATCTTCTAGAGCCCTCCAGGACCCTTCTAAAAGCACCCAGACCTTTCTAGAGAATCCGAGGACCCTTCTAAAATTCCCCAGACCCTTCTAGACCCTTCCCGGATCCATCTAAAAGCCCCCAGACCCTTCTAGAGGCCCCCAGGAACCTTCTAAAAGCCCCCAGACCATTCTAGAGCCCCCCAGGACCCTTCTAAAGGACCCCAGACCCTTCTAGACCCTCCCCGGATCATTCTAAAAGCCCCCAGATTCTTCTAGAGCCTCCCAGGACATTTCTAATAGCCCCCCGACCTTTCTAGACCCTCCCCGGATCCTTCTAAATGAACCCAGACCTTTCTAGGGCCCCCCAGAACCCCTCTAAAAGCCTCCAGACCCTTGTAGAGCCCCCCAGGACCCGTCTAAAAGCGCCCAGACCCTTCTAGACCCTCCCCTGATCATTCTAAAAGACCCCAGACCATTCTAAAACCTCCCAGGACTATTCTAAAAGAACCCAGACCCTTCTAGACTATTCTAAAAAGCCCCCAGACCCTTCTAGAGCCCCCAAGACCCTTCTATAATCCTCCAGACCCTTCTAGAGCACCCCCGAAACCACTCTAATAGTTCTCAGACCCTTCGAGAGGCCCCCAGGACCCTTCTATAAGTCCCCAGACCCTTCTAGAGAACCCCAGGAAACCTTCTAAAAGCCCCCATACCCTTCTAGAGCCTCCCAGGAGCCTTCTAAAAGCCCCCAGACCCTTCTAGAGCCCCCCCGAACCACTCTAATAGTTTCCCAGACCCTTCTAGAGGCTCCCAGGACCCTATAAAAGCCCCCAGACACTTCTAGAGCAACCCAGGACCCTTCTAAAAGCCCCCAGACCCTTCTAGAGCCACCCAGGGACCCTTCTAAAAGCCCCCAGACCCTTCTAGCGGCACCCAGGACCCTTCTAAAAGACCCCAGACCCTTCTAGAGCCCCACCGGACCCTTCTAAAAGCACCCAGACCTTTCTAGAGCAACCCAGGACCCTTCTAAAAGCACCCAGAAACCTTCTAGAGCCCCCCATTACCCATCTACAAGCCCCCAGACCCTTCTAGAGCATCCCAGGACCATTTTAAAAGCCCCCAGACCATTCTAGAGCACCCCAGGACCCTTCTAAAAGCACCCAGACCCCTTCTAGAGCCCCCCAGGACCCTTCTAAAAAGCCCCCAGACCCTTCTAGAGGACCCCAGGACCCTTCTGAAAAGCCAGCAGAACATTCTAGAGTCACCCAGGACCCTTCTAAAGGCACCCAGACCATTCTAGAGCCCCCCAGGACCCTTCTGAAAGCCCCCAGACCCTTCTAGAGGACCCCCAGGGACCCTTCTGAAAGCCCCCAGAACCTTCTAGAGCCGCCAAGGACCCTTCTAAAAGCCCCCAGACACTTCTAGAGAATCCGAGGACCCTTCTAAAATTCCCCAGACCCTTCTAGAGCCCCCCAGGACCATTCTAAAAGCACCCATACCCTTCTAGAGCCACCCAGGACCCTTCTAAAAGCTCCCAGACCATTCTAGAGCCGCCAAGGACCCTTCTAAAAGCCCCCAGACCCTTCTAGAGACGCCCAGGACCCTTCTGAAAGCACCCAGAACATTCTAGAGCCACCCAGGACGCATCTAAAAGACCCCAGACCCTTCTTGAGCATCCGAGGACCCTTCTAAAAGCACCCAGACCCTTCTAGAGCATCCCAGGACCCTTCTAAAAGCCCCCAGACCCTTCTAGAGGCCCCTAGGACCCTTCTAAAACCCCCCAGAACCCTCTAGAGCCACCCAGGACTCTTCTAAAAGCCCCTAGACCCTTCTAGAGCCTCCCAGGACCCTTCTAAAAGCACCCAGACCCTTCTAGAGCCCCCCAGGACCATTCTAAAGGCACCCAGACCTTTCTAGACCCTCCCCGGATCATTCTAAAAGCCCCCAGACCCTTCTAGAGCCCCCGAGGATCATTCTAAAAGCCCCCAGACCCTTCTAGAGCCCCCTAGGACCCATCTAAAAGCCCCCAGACCCTTCTAGAGGCCCCTAGGAACCTTCTAAAAGACCCCAGACCCTTCTAGACCCTCCCCGGTTCCTTCGAAAAGACCCCAGACCCATCTATAGCCCCCCAGGATCATTCTAAAAGCCCCCAGACCCTTCTAGAGGCCCCCAGGAACCTTCTAAAAGCCCCCAGACCATTCTAGAGCCCCCCAGGACCATTTTAAAGGACCCCAGACCCTTCTAGACCCTCCCCGGATCATTCTAAAAGCCCCCAGATTCTTCTAGAGCCTCCCAGGACCCTTCTAATAGCACCCCGACCTTTCTAGACCCTCCCCGGATCCTTCTAAATGAACCCAGACCTTTCTAGGGCCCCCCAGAACCCCTCTAAAAGCCTCCAGACCCTTGTAGAGCCCCCCAGGACCCGTCTAAAAGCGCCCAGACCCTTCTAGACCCTCCCCTGATCATTCTAAAAGACCCCAGAACCTTCTAAAACCTCCCAGGACTATTCTAAAAGAACCCAGACCCTTCTAGACCCTACCCGGATTATTCTAAAAGCCCCCAGACCCTTCTAGAGCCCCCCAAGACCCTTCTAAAAGCCTCCAGACCCTTCTAGAGCCCCCCAGGACCACTCTAATAGTACTCAGACCCTTCTAGAGGCCCCCAGGACCCTTCTATAAGTCCCCAGACCCTTCTAGAGAACCCCAGAAACCTTCTAAAAGCCCCCAGACCCTTCTAGAGCCTCCCAGGAGCCTTCTAAAAGCCCCCAGACCCTTCTAGAGCCCCCCCGGACCACTCTAATAGATCCCAGACCCTTCTAGAGGCCCCCAGGATACTTCTAAATGCCCCCAGACCCTTCTAGAGAACCCCGGGACCCTTCTAAAAGCCCCCAGACCCTTCTAGAGCCCCCCAGGACCCTTCTAAAAGCCCCCAGAACTTTCTAGACCCTCCCCGGATCATTCCAAAAGCCCACAGACCCTTCTAGAGACCCCCATGACCCTTCTAAAAGCACTCAGACCCTTCTAGAGGGACCCAAAACCCTTCTAAAAGCACCCAGACCCTTCTAGAGCCTCCCAGGACCATTCTAAAAGCCCCCAGACCCTTCTAGACCCCCCCAGGACCCTTCTAAAAGCCCCAGACCCTTCTAGAGCCCCCCAGGACCCTTCTGAAAGGCCGCAGACACATCTAGACACTCCCCGGATCTTTCTAAAAGACCCCAGACACTTCTAGAGATCCCCAGGAGCATTCTAAAAGCCCCCAGACCCTTCTAGAGCAACCCAGGACCCTTCTAAAAGCCCCCAGACCCTTCTAGAGCCCCCCAGGGCCTCTCTTAAGGCACCCCGTCCCTTCTAGGACACCCCAGGACCCTTCTTAAAGTCCCCAGACCCTTCTAGAGCAACCCAGGACCCTTCTAAAAGCCCCCAGACCCTTCTAGAGCCCCCCCGGACCCTTCTAAAAGCCTCCAGACCCTTCTAGAGGACCCCTGGACCCTTCTGAAAGCCCCCAGAACCTTCTAGAGCATCCCAGAACCATTCTAAAAGACCCCAGACCCTTCTAGAGCATCCCAGGACAGTTCTAAAAGCCCCCAGACCCTTCTACAGCCTCCCAGGACCCTTCTAAAAGCTCCCAGACCCTTCTAGAGACACCCAGGACCCTTCTAAAAGCCCCCGGACCCTTCTAAATGCCCCCAGACCCTTCTAGAGCCACCCAGGACGCTTCTAAAAGCACCCAGACCCTTCTAGAGACCCCCAGGACCCTTCTAAAAGCCCCCAGACCCTTCTAGAGCCCCCCAGGACCCTTCTAAAAGCCCCCAGACCATTCTAGAGCACACCAGGACCCTTCTAAAAGCCCCCAGACCCTTCTTGAGCCCCCCAGGACCCTTCTAAAAGCCCCCAGACCCTTCTAGCGGCACCCAGGACCCTTCTACAAGCCCCCAGACCCTTCTAGAGCCTCCCAGAACCCTTCTAATAGCTCCCAGACATTCTAGATGCCCCCAGGACCCTTCAAAAAGCCCCCAGACCCTTCTAGAGCCCCCCAGGACCCTTCTACAAGCCCCCAGACCCTTCTAGAGCCACCCAGGACCCTTCTAAAAGCACCCAGACCCTTCTAGAGGCCCCCAGGACCCGTCTAAAACCTCTAGACCCTTCTAGAGCCCCCCAGGACCTTTCTAAAAGCACCCAGACCCTTCTAGAGGCTCCCCGGACCCTTATAAAAGCACCCCGACCCTTCTAGAGCCTCCCAGTACCCTTCTAAAAGCAACCAGACCCTTTTAGAGACCCCCAGGACCCTTCTAAAAGCCCCCAGAAACTTCTAGACCCTCCCCGGATCCTTCTAAAAGCCCCCAGACCCTTCTAGAGCCACCTAGGATCCTTCAAAAAGCACCCAGACCTTTCTAGACCGTCCCCGGATCATTCTAAAAGCCCTCAGACCCTTCTAGAGACCCCTAGGAACCATCTAAAAGCCCCCAGACCCTTCTAGAGGCCCCTAGGACCCTTCTAAAAGTCCCCAGACCCTTCTAGACCCTCCCCGGATCCTTCGAAAAGACCCCAGACCCTTCTAGATCCTCCCAGGACCTTTCTAAAAGCCCCCAGACCCTTCTAGAGGCCCCCAGGAACCTTCTAAAAGCCCCCAGACCATTCTAGAGCCCCCCAGGACCCTTCTAAAGGCCCCCAGACCCTTCTAGACCCTCCCCGGATCATTCTAAAAGCCCCCAGATTCTTCTAGAGCCTCCCAGGACCCTTCTAATAGCCCCCCGACCTTTCTAGACCCTCCCCGGATCCTTCTAAATGAACCCAGACCCTTCTAGGGCCGCCCAGAACCACTCAAAAAGCCTCCAGACCCTTGTAGAGCCCCCCAGGACCCGTCTAAAAGCGCCCAGACCCTTCTAGACCCTCCCCTGATCATTCTAAAAGACCCCAGACCCTTCTAAAACCTCCCAGGACTATTCTAAAAGAACCCAGACCCTTCTAGACCCTCCCCGGATTATTCTAAAAGCCCCCAAGACCCTTCTAGAGCCCCCCAAGACCCTTCTAAAAGCCTCCAGACCCTTCTAGAGCCCCCCCGAACCACTCTAATAGTTCTCAGACCCTTCTAGAGGCCCCCAGGACCCTTCTATAAGTCCCCAGACCCTTCTAGAGAACCCCAGGAACCTTCTAAAAGCCCCCAGACCCTTCTAGAGCCTCCCAGGAGCCTTCTAAAAGCCCCCAGACCCTTCTAGAGCCCCCCGGACCACTCTAATAGATCCCAGACCCTTCTAGAGGCCCCCAGGATACTTCTAAATGCCCCCAGACCCTTCTAGAGAACCCCGGGACCCTTCTAAAAGCCCCCAGACTATTCTAGAGACCCCAGGACCCTTCTAAAAGCCCCCAGAACTTTCTAGACCCTCCCCGGATCATTCCAAAAGCCCACAGACCCTTCTAGAGACCCCCATGACCCTTCTAAAAGCACTCAGACCCTTCTAGAGGGACCCAAAACCCTTCTAAAAGCACCCAGACCCTTCTAGAGCCTCCCAGGACCATTCTAAAAGCCCCCAGACCCTTCTAGACCCCCCCAGGACCCTTCTAAAAGCCCCAGACGCTTCTAGAGCCCCCCAGGACCCTTCTGAAAGGCCGCAGACACATCTAGACACTCCCCGGATCTTTCTAAAAGACCCCAGACACTTCTAGAGATTCCCAGGAGCATTCTAAAAGCCCCCAGACCCTTCTAGAGCAACCCAGGACCCTTCTAAAAGCCCCCAGACCCTTCTAGAGCCCCCCAGGGCCTCTCTTAAGGCACCCCGTCCCTTCTAGGACACCCCAGGACCCTTCTTAAAGTCCCCAGACCCTTCTAGAGCAACCCAGGACCCTTCTAAAAGCCCCCAGACCCTTCTAGAGCCCCCCCGGACCCTTCTAAAAGCCTCCAGACCCTTCTAGAGGACCCCTGGACCCTTCTGAAAGCCCCCAGAACCTTCTAGAGCATCCCAGAACCATTCTAAAAGACCCCAGACCCTTCTAGAGCATCCCAGGACAGTTCTAAAAGCCCCCAGACCCTTCTACAGCCTCCCAGGACCCTTCTAAAAGCTCCCAGACCCTTCTAGAGACACCCAGGACCCTTCTAAAAGCCCCCGGACCCTTCTAAATGCCCCCAGACCCTTCTAGAGCCACCCAGGACGCTTCTAAAAGCACCCAGACCCTTCTAGAGACCCCCAGGACCCTTCTAAAAGCCCCCAGACCCTTCTAGAGCCCCCCAGGACCCTTCTAAAAGCCCCCAGACCATTCTAGAGCACACCAGGACCCTTCTAAAAGCCCCCAGACCCTTCTTGAGCCCCCCAGGACCCTTCTAAAAGCCCCCAGACCCTTCTAGCGGCACCCAGGACCCTTCTACAAGCCCCCAGACCCTTCTAGAGCCTCCCAGAACCCTTCTAATAGCTCCCAGACCTTCTAGATGCCCCCAGGACCCTTCAAAAAGCCCCCAGACCCTTCTAGAGCCCCCCAATACCCTTCTACAAGCCCCCAGACCCTTCTAGAGCCACCCAGGACCCTTCTAAAAGCACCCAGACCCTTCTAGAGGCCCCCAGGACCCGTCTAAAAGCCTCTAGACCCTTCTAGAGCCCCCCAGGACCTTTCTAAAAGCACCCAGACCCTTCTAGAGGCTCCCCGGACCCTTATAAAAGCACCCCGACCCTTCTAGAGCCTCCCAGTACCCTTCTAAAAGCAACCAGACCCTTTTAGAGACCCCCAGGACCCTTCTAAAAGCCCCCAGAAACTTCTAGACCCTCCCCGGATCCTTCTAAAAGCCCCCAGACCCTTCTAGAGCCACCTAGGATCCTTCAAAAAGCACCCAGACCTTTCTAGACCGTCCCCGGATCATTCTAAAAGCCCCCAGACCCTTCTAGAGACCCCTAGGAACCATCTAAAAGCCCCCAGACCCTTCTAGAGGCCCCTAGGACCCTTCTAAAAGTCCCCAGACCCTTCTAGACCCTCCCCGGATCCTTCGAAAAGACCCCAGACCCTTCTAGATCCTCCCAGGACCTTTCTAAAAGCCCCCAGACCCTTCTAGAGGCCCCCAGGAACCTTCTAAAAGCCCCCAGACCATTCTAGAGCCCCCCAGGACCCTTCTAAAGGCCCCCAGACCCTTCTAGACCCTCCCCGGATCATTCTAAAAGCCCCCAGATTCTTCTAGAGCCTCCCAGGACCCTTCTAATAGCCCCCCGACCTTTCTAGACCCTCCCCGGATCCTTCTAAATGAACCCAGACCCTTCTAGGGCCGCCCAGAACCACTCAAAAAGCCTCCAGACCCTTGTAGAGCCCCCCAGGACCCGTCTAAAAGCGCCCAGACCCTTCTAGACCCTCCCCTGATCATTCTAAAAGACCCCAGACCCTTCTAAAACCTCCCAGGACTATTCTAAAAGAACCCAGACCCTTCTAGACCCTCCCCGGATTATTCTAAAAGCCCCCAGACCCTTCTAGAGCCCCCCAAGACCCTTCTAAAAGCATCCAGACCCTTCTAGAGCCCCCCCGAACCACTCTAATAGTTCTCAGACCCTTCTAGAGGCCCCCAGGACCCTTCTATAAGTCCCCAGACCCTTCTAGAGAACCCCAGGAACCTTCTAAAAGCCCCCATACCCTTCTAGAGCCTCCCAGGAGCCTTCTAAAAGCCCCCAGACCCTTCTAGAGCCCCCCCGGACCACTCTAATAGATCCCAGACCCTTCTAGAGGCCCCCAGGATACTTCTAAATGCCCCCAGACCCTTCTAGAGAACCCCGGGACCCTTCTAAAAGCCCCCAGACTATTCTAGAGCCCCCCAGGACCCTTCTAAAAGCCCCCAGAACCTTCTAGACCCTCCCCGGATCATTCTAAAAGCCCCCATACCCTTCTAGAGAGCCCCATGACCCTTCTAAATACACTCAGACCCGTCTAGAGGGCCCCAGGACACTTCTAAAAGCACCCAGACCCTTCTAGAGCCTCCCAGGACCAGTCTAAAAGCCCCCAGACCCTTCTAGACCCCCCCAGGACCCTTCTAAAAGCCCCCAGACCCTTCTAGAGCCCCCCAGGACCCTTCTGAAAGGCCGCAGACACATCTAGACACTCCCCGGATCTTTCTAAAAGAACCCAGACACTTCTAGAGATCCCCAGGAGCATTCTAAAAGCCCCCAGACCCTTCTAGAGCACTCCAGGACCCTTCTAAAAGCCCCCAGACCCTTCTAGAGCCCCCCAGGGCCTCTCTTAAGGCACCCCGTCCCTTCTAGGACACCCCAGGACCCTTCTTAAAGTCCCCAGACCCTTCTAGAGCAACCCAGGACCCTTCTAAAAGCCCCCAGACCCTTCTAGAGCCCCCCCGGACCCTTCTAAAAGCCTCCAGACCCTTCTAGAGGACCCCTGGACCCTTCTGAAAGCCCCCAGAACCTTCTAGAGCATCCCAGAACCATTCTAAAAGACCCCAGACCCTTCTAGAGCATCCCAGGACAGTTCTAAAAGCCCCCAGACCCTTCTACAGCCTCCCAGGACCCTTCTAAAAGCTCCCAGACCCTTCTAGAGACACCCAGGACCCTTCTAAAAGCCCCCGGACCCTTCTAAATGCCCCCAGACCCTTCTAGAGCCACCCAGGACGCTTCTAAAAGCACCCAGACCCTTCTAGAGACCCCCAGGACCCTTCTAAAAGCCC
The DNA here is from genome assembly GCA_033459285.1 of Clamator glandarius. NCBI lineage: Eukaryota > Metazoa > Chordata > Aves > Cuculiformes > Cuculidae > Clamator > Clamator glandarius. Next base: position 19,804 of record JAUNZM010002752.1, read on the forward strand.
CCAGACCCTTCTAGAGCCCCCCAGGACCCTTCTAAAAGCCCCCAGACCATTCTAGAGCACACCAGGACCCTTCTAAAAGCCCCCAGACCCTTCTTGAGCCCCCCAGGACCCTTCTAAAAGCCCCCAGACCCTTCTAGCGGCACCCAGGACCCTTCTACAAGCCCCCAGACCCTTCTAGAGCCTCCCAGAACCCTTCTAATAGCTCCCAGACCTTCTAGATGCCCCCAGGACCCTTCAAAAAGCCCCCAGACCCTTCTAGAGCCCCCCAATACCCTTCTACAAGCCCCCAGACCCTTCTAGAGCCACCCAGGACCCTTCTAAAAGCACCCAGACCCTTCTAGAGGCCCCCAGGACCCGTCTAAAAGCCTCTAGACCCTTCTAGAGCCCCCCAGGACCTTTCTAAAAGCACCCAGACCCTTCTAGAGGCTCCCCGGACCCTTATAAAAGCACCCCGACCCTTCTAGAGCCTCCCAGTACCCTTCTAAAAGCAACCAGACCCTTTTAGAGACCCCCAGGATCCTTCTAAAAGCCCCCAGAAACTTCTAGACCCTCCCCGGATCCTTCTAAAAGCCCCCAGACCCTTCTAGAGCCACCTAGGATCCTTCAAAAAGCACCCAGACCTTTCTAGACCGTCCCCGGATCATTCTAAAAGCCCCCAGACCCTTCTAGAGACCCCTAGGAACCATCTAAAAGCCCCCAGACCCTTCTAGAGGCCCCTAGGACCCTTCTAAAAGTCCCCAGACCCTTCTAGACCCTCCCCGGATCCTTCGAAAAGACCCCAGACCCTTCTAGATCCTCCCAGGACCTTTCTAAAAGCCCCCAGACCCTTCTAGAGGCCCCCAGGAACCTTCTAAAAGCCCCCAGACCATTCTAGAGCCCCCCAGGACCCTTCTAAAGGCCCCCAGACCCTTCTAGACCCTCCCCGGATCATTCTAAAAGCCCCCAGATTCTTCTAGAGCCTCCCAGGACCCTTCTAATAGCCCCCCGACCTTTCTAGACCCTCCCCGGATCCTTCTAAATGAACCCAGACCCTTCTAGGGCCGCCCAGAACCACTCAAAAAGCCTCCAGACCCTTGTAGAGCCCCCCAGGACCCGTCTAAAAGCGCCCAGACCCTTCTAGACCCTCCCCTGATCATTCTAAAAGACCCCAGACCCTTCTAAAACCTCCCAGGACTATTCTAAAAGAACCCAGACCCTTCTAGACCCTCCCCGGATTATTCTAAAAGCCCCCAGACCCTTCTAGAGCCCCCCAAGACCCTTCTAAAAGCCTCCAGACCCTTCTAGAGCCCCCCCGAACCACTCTAATAGTTCCCAGACCCTTCTAGAGGCCCCCAGGACCCTTCTATAAGTCCCCAGACCCTTCTAGAGAACCCCAGGAACCTTCTAAAAGCCCCCATACCCTTCTAGAGCCTCCCAGGAGCCTTCTAAAAGCCCCCAGACCCTTCTAGAGCCCCCCCGGACCACTCTAATAGATCCCAGACCCTTCTAGAGGCCCCCAGGATACTTCTAAATGCCCCCAGACCCTTCTAGAGAACCCCGGGACCCTTCTAAAAGCCCCCAGACTATTCTAGAGCCCCCCAGGACCCTTCTAAAAGCCCCCAGAACCTTCTAGACCCTCCCCGGATCATTCTAAAAGCCCCCATACCCTTCTAGAGAGCCCCATGACCCTTCTAAATACACTCAGACCCGTCTAGAGGGCCCCAGGACCCTTCTAAAAGCACCCAGACCCTTCTAGAGCCTCCCAGGACCAGTCTAAAAGCCCCCAGACCCTTCTAGACCCCCCCAGGACCCTTCTAAAAGCCCCCAGACCCTTCTAGAGCCCCCCAGGACCCTTCTGAAAGGCCGCAGACACATCTAGACACTCCCCGGATCTTTCTAAAAGAACCCAGACACTTCTAGAGATCCCCAGGAGCATTCTAAAAGCCCCCAGACCCTTCTAGAGCACTCCAGGACCCTTCTAAAAGCCCCCAGACCCTTCTAGAGCCCCCCAGGGCCCCTCTTAAGGCACCCCGTCCCTTCTAGGACACACCAGGACCATTCTTAAAGTCCCCAGACCCTTCTAGAGCACCCCAGGACCCTTCTAAAAGCCCCAAGACCCTTCTAGAGCCACCCCGGACCCTTCTAAAAGCATCCAGACCCTTCTAGAGGACCCCTGAACCATTCTGAAAGCCCCCAGACCCTTCTAGAGCATCCCAGGACAGTTCTAAAAGCCCCCAGACCCTTCTAGAGCCTCCCAGCACCCTTCTAAAAGCTCCCAGACCCTTCTAGAGACCCCCAGGACCCTTCTAAAAGCCCCCAGACCCTTCTAGAGCCACCCAGGACGCTTCTAAAAGCCCCCAGACCCTTCTAGATGCCCCCAGGACCCTTCTAAAAGCCCCCAGACCCTTCTAGAGCCCCCCAGGACCCTTCTAAAAGCCCCCAGACCCTTCTAGAGACCCCCAGGACCCTTCTAAAAGCCCCCAGAACCCTTCTAGCGGCACCCAGGACCCTTCTACAAGCCCCCAGACCCTTCTAGAGCCACCCAGGACCCTTCTAAAAGCACCCAGACCCTTCTAGAGGCCCCCAGGACCCGTCTAAAAGCCTCTAGACCCTTCTAGAGCCCCCCAGGACCTTTCTAAAAGCACCCAGACCCTTCTAGAGGCTCCCCGGACCCTTATAAAAGCACCCCGACCCTTCTAGAGACTCCCAGTACCCTTCTAAAAGCAACCAGACCCTTCTAGAGAACCCCAGGACCCTTCTAAAAGCCCCCAGACCCTTCTAGACCCTCCCCGGATCCTTCTGAAAGCACCCAGACCCTTCTAGAGCCCCCTAGGATCATTCTAAAAGCCCCCAGACCCTTCTAGAGCCCCCCAGGACCCTTCTGAAAGGCCGCAGACACATCTAGACACTCCCCGGATCCTTCTAAAAGAACCCAGACATTTCTAGAGACACCCAGGAGCATTCTAAAAGCCCCCAGACCATTCTAGAGCACCCCAGGACCCTTCTAAAAGCCCGCAGACACTTCTAGAGCCCCCCAGGCCTCCTTTTAAGGCACCCCGTCCCTTCTAGAGCACCCCAGGACCCGTCTAATAGCCCCCGGACCCTTCTAAAAGCCTCCAGACTCTTCTAGAGGCCCCCTGGACCTTTCTGAAAGCACCCAGAACCTTCTAGAGCCCCCCAGGACCCTTCTAAAAGCACCCAGACCCTTCTAGAGCATCACAGGACCCTTCTAAAAGCCCCCAGACTCTTCTAGAGACGCCCAGGACCCTTCTAAAAGCCTCAAGACCCTTCTAGAGTAATCCTGGACCCTTCTGAAAGCCCCCAGAACCTTCTAGATCATCCCAGAACCATTCTAAAAGCCCCCAGACCCTTCTAGAGCATCCCAGGACAGTTCTAAAAGCCCCCAGACCCTTCTAGAGCCTCCCAGGACCCTTCTAAATGCTCCCAGACCCTTCTAGAGACCACCAGGACCCTTCTAAAAGACCCCAGACCCTTCTAGCGGCACCCAGGACCCTTCTACAAGCCCCCAGACCCTTCTAGAGCCTCCCAGAACCCTTCTAATAGCTCCCAGACCCTTCTAGATGCCCCCAGGACCCTTCTAAAAGCCCGCAGACCCTTCTAGAGCCCCCCAGGACCCTTCTAAAAGCCCCCAGACCCATCTAGAGCCACCCAGGACCCTTCTAAAAGCACCCAGACCCTTCTAGAGGCCCCCAGGACCCGTGTAAAAGCCTCTAGACCCTTCTAGAGCCCCCCAGGACCTTTCTAAAAGCACCCAGACCCTTCTAGAAGCTCCCCGGTCCCTTATAAAAGCACCCCGACCCTTCTAGAGCCTCCCAGTACCCTTCTAAAAGCAACCAGACCCTTCTAGAGAACCCCAGGACCCTTCTAAAAGCCCCCAGACCCTTCTAGACCCTCCCCGGATCCTTCTAAAAGCCCCCAGACCCTTCTAGAACCACCTAGGATCCTTCAAAAAGCACCCAGACCTTTCTAGACCGTCCCCGGATCATTCTAAAAGCCCCCAGACCCTTCTAGAGGCTCCCAGGAACCTTCTAAAAGCCCCCAGACCATTCTAGAGCCCCCCAGGACCCTTCTAAAGGCCCCCAGACCCTTCTAGACCCTCCCCTGATCATTCTAAAAGACCCCAGACCCTTCTAAAACCTCCCAGGACTATTCTAAAAGAACCCAGACCCTTCTAGACCCTCCCCGGATTATTCTAAAAGCCCCCAGACCCTTCTAGAGCCCCCCAAGACCCTTCTAAAAGCATCCAGACCCTTCTAGAGCCCCCCCGAACCACTCTAATAGTTCTCAGACCCTTCTAGAGGCCCCCAGGACCCTTCTATAAGTCCCCAGACCCTTCTAGAGAACCCCAGGAACCTTCTAAAAGCCCCCAGACCCTTCTAGAGCCTCCCAGGAGCCTTCTAAAAGCCCCCAGACCCTTCTAGAGCCCCCCCGGACCACTCTAATAGATCCCAGACCCTTCTAGAGGCCCACAGGATACTTCTAAATGCCCCCAGACCCTTCTAGAGAACCCCGGGACCCTTCTAAAAGCCCCCAGACCATTCTAGAGCACCCCAGGACCCTTCTAAAAGCCCCCAGAACCTTCTAGACCCTCCCCGGATCATTCTAAAAGCCCCCAGACCCTTCTAGAGACCCCCATGACCCTTCTAAAAGCACTCAGACCCTTCTAGAGGGCCCCAGGACCCTTCTAAAAGCACCCAGACCCTTCTAGAGCCTCCCAGGACCATTCTAAAAGCCCCCAGACCCTTCTAGACCCCCCCAGGACCCTTCTAAAAGCCCCCAGACCCTTCTAGAGCCCCCCAGGACCCTTCTGAAAGGCCGCAGACACATCTAGACACTCCCCGGATCTTTCTAAAAGACCCCAGACACTTCTAGAGATCCCCAGGAGCATTCTAAAAGCCCCCAGACCCTTCTAGATCACTCCAGGACCCTTCTAAAAGACCCCAGACCCTTCTAGAGCCCCCCAGGGCCCCTCTTAAGGCACCCCGTCCCTTCTAGGACACCCCAGGACCCTTCTTAAAGTCCCCACACCCATCTAGAGCACCCCAGGACCATTCTAAAAGCCCCCAGACCCTTCTAGAGCCCCCCCGGACCCTTCTAAAAGCCTCCAGACCCTTCTAGAGGACCCCTGAACCCTTCTAAAAGCCCCCAGACCCTTCTAGAGCATCCCAGGACAGTTCTAAAAGCCCCCAGACCCTTCTCGAGCCTCCCAGGACCCTTCTAAAAGCTCCCAGACAATTCTAGAGACCCCCAGGACCCATCTAAAAGCCCCCAGACCCTTCTAGAGATACCCAGGACGCTTCTAAAATCCCCCAGACCCTTCTAGAGACCCCCAGGACCCTTCTAAAAGCCCCCAGACTCTTCTAGAGACCCCCAGGACACTTCTAAAAGCCCCCAGACCCTTCTAGAGCACACCAGGACCCTTCTAAAAGCCCCCAGACCCTTCTAGAGACCCCCAGGACCACTATAAAAGCCCCCAGACCCTTCTAGCGGCACCCAGGACCCTTCTACAAGCCCCCAGACCCTTCTAGAGCCCCCCAGGACCCTTCTAAAAGCACCCAGACCCTTCTAGAGGCCCCCAGGACCCGTCTAAAAGCCTCTAGACCCTTCTAGAGCCCCCCAGGACCGTTCTAAAAGCACCCAGACCCTTCTAGAGGCTCCCCGGACCCTTATAAAAGCACCCCGACCCTTCTAGAGCCTCCCAGTACCCTTCTAAAAGCAACCAGACCCTTCTAGATAACCCCAGGACCCTTCTAAAAGCCCCCAGACCCTTCTAGACCCTCCCCGGATCCTTCTAAAAGCCCCCAGACCCTTCTAGAGCCACCTAGGATCCTTCAAAAAGCACCCAGACCTTTCTAGACCGTCCCCGGATCATTCTAAAAGCCCCCAGACCCTTCTAGAGCACCCCAGGATCATTCTAAAAGCCCCCAGACCCTTCTAGAGCCCCCCAGAACCCTTCTGAAAGCCCCCAGACACTTCTAGAGACCCCCAGGACACTTCTAAAAGCCCCCAGACCCTTCTAGAAGCTCCCCGGTCCCTTCTAAAAGCCCCCAGACCCTTCTAGAGACCCCCAGGACTCTTCTAAAAGCTCCCAGACCCCTTCTAGACCGTCCCCGGATCATTCTAAAAGCACCCACACCCTTCTAGAGCCCCCTAGGACCATTCTAAAAGCCCCCAGACCCTTCTAGATGCCCCCAGGACGCTTCTAAAAGCCCCCAGACCCTTCTAGACCCTCCCCGGATCCTTCTAAAAAACCCCAGACCATTCTAGAGCCTCCCAGGACCATTCTAAAGCACTCAGACCCTTCTAGAGGCCCCCAGGACCCTTCTAAAAGCCCCCAGACACTTCTAGAGCCCCCCAGGACCCTTCTAAAAGCCTACAGACCCTTCTAGAGCCCCCCAGGACCCTTCTAAAAGCCCCCAGACCCTTCTAGAGCTCCCCAGGACCATTCTAAAACCCCCCAGACCATTCTAGAGACACCCATGACCCTTCTGAAAGCCTCCAGAACCTTCTAGATCCCCCCAGGACCCTTCTAAAAGCCCCCAAACCCTCTACAGCCCCCCAGAACCCTTCTAAAAAGCACCCAGACCCTTCTAGAGACACGCAGGACCCTTCTAAAAGCACCCAGACCCTTCTAGAGCATCACAGGACCCTTCTAAAAGCCCCCAGACTCTTCTAGAGACGCCCAGGACCCTTCTAAAAGCCTCAAGACCCTTCTAGATAAGCCAGGACCCTTCTAAAAGCAACCAGAACCTTCTAGAGCCAACCAGGACCATTCTAAAAGCCCCCAAACCCTTCTAGAGCCACCCAGGACCATTCTAAAGGCCCCCAGACTCTTCTAGACCCTCCCCGGATCATTCTAAAAGCCCTCAGACCCTTCTAGAGACACCCAGGACCCTTCTAAAGGCCCCCAGACCCTTCTAGACCCTCCCCGGATCATTCTAAAAGCCCCCAGACCCTTCTAGAGCCTCGCAGGACCCCTCCAAAAGCCCCCAGACCCTTCTAGAGCCTCGCAGAACCCCTCTAAAAGCTTCCAGACTCTTCTAGAGGCCCCCATAACCCTTCTAAATGTCCCCAGACCCTTCTAGAGCCTCCCAGGACCCTTCTAAAAGCCCCCAGACCCTTTCAGATCACCCCCGAACCCCTCTGATATATCCCACACCATTCTAGAGGCCACCAGGATACTTTCAAAAGCCCCCAGACCCTTCTAGAGAACCCCAGGACCCTTCTAAAAGCCCCCAGACCATTCTAGAGCCCCCCAGGGCCCTTCTAAAAGCCCCGAGACCCTTCTAGGAGAGACGGGGTTCCTTAAGAGGGGCCTTGGGGTCCTCTAGAAGGGTCTGGGGGCTTATAGAAGTGTCCTGGCGGGCTCTCGAAGGGTCTGGGTTCTTTGAGAAGGGTCTTTGGGTGGCTCTAGAAGGGTCTGGGGTCTTTTGGAAGGGTCCTGGGTGCCTCAAGAAGGGTCTGGGGGCTTTTATAGGGTCCTGGGGGGCTCTAGAAGGGTCTGGGTGCTTTTAGAATGGTCCTGGGGAGCTCTAGAAGGGTCTGGGGTCTTTTAGAAGGGTCCCGGGAGGCTCTAGAAGGGTCTGGGGGCTTTTAGAATTGTCCTGCTTGTCTCTAGAAGGGTCTGGGGCCTGTTAGAAGGGTCCTTGGGGGCTCTAGAAGGGTCTGAGTATCATTAGATGGGCCTTGGAAGCATCTAGAAGGGTCTGGGGGATATTAGAAGGGTCCTGGAGAGCTCTAGAAGGGTCTTGGGGCTTTTAGAAGGGTCCTGGGAGACTATAGAAGGGTCTGGGGGCTTTTAGATGGGTCCTGCGGGTATCTAGAAGGGTCTAGGTGCTTTTAGAAGTGTCCTGGGGGTCTCTAGAAGGGTCGGGGGGGTTTTAGGATAGTCCTGATGGGCTCTAGAAGGGTGTGAGGGCTTTTAGAAGGTTCCTGGGGGCATCTAGAAGGCTCTGGGGTCTTTTAGAAGGGTCCTGGGGGCCTCTAGAATTGTCTGAGGGATTTTAGAAGGGTCCTGGGAGGCTCTAGAAGGGTCTGGGTGCTTTTAGAATGATCCAGGGAGGGTCTAGAAGGGTCTGGGTGCTTTTAGAAGGGTCCTAAAGGCCTCTAGAAGGGTCTGGGGGATTTTAGAAGGGTCCTGGGTAGCTCTAGAAGGGTCTGGGGGCTTTCAGAAGGGTCCTGGGGTGCTGTAGAAGGGTCTGGAGTCTTTTAGAAGGGTCCTGGGGGGCTCTAGAAGGGTCTGGGTGCTTTTAGAAGGGTCCTGGGTGGCTCTAGAAGGGTCTGGGGGCATTCAGAAGGGTCCTGGGGGCCTCTAGAAGGGTCTGGAAGCTTTTAGAAGGGCCCTGGGTGGCTCTAGAAGGGTCTGGGGGCATTTAGAAGGGTCCTGGTGGGCTCTAGAAGGGTCTGGGTGTTTTCAGAAGGGTCCTGGGGGCTCTAGAAGGGTCTGGGGGCTTATAGAAGGGTCCTGGGCGCATCTAGAAGGGTCTGGAGTCTTTTAGAAGGGTCCAGGGAGGATCCAGATGGGTCTGGGTGCTTTTAGAAGGGTCCTGGGGGGCTCTAGAAGGGTCTGGAGGCTTTTAGAAGGTTCCGGTGTGGCTCTCGAATGGTGTGGGGGCTTTTAGAAGGGTCCTGGGGGCATCTAGAAGGCTCTGGGGGCTTTTATAAGGGTCCTGTGGGGCTCTAGAAGGATCTGGGTGCTTTTAGAAGGATCCGGGGAGGGTCTAGAAGAGTCTGCATGCTTTTAGAAGGGCCCTGGGGGGCTCTAGAAGGGTCTGGGGTATATTAGAAGGGTCCTAGGATGGTCTAACAAGGGTCTGGGTTCTTTTAGAAGGGTCCTGCGGGTCTCTAGAAGGGTCTGGGGGCTTTTAGAAGGGTCCTTGGGGGCTCTAGAAGGGTCTGGGGACCACTAGAGGGGCCCTGGGTGCCTCTAGAAAGGTCTGTGGTATTTTAGAAGGGTCCTCCGGGGATCTAGAAGGGTCTGGGGGCTTTTAGAAGGGTCCTGGGAGACTCTAGAAGGGTCTGGGGGCATTTAGAAGGGTCCTGCGTGTCTCTAGAAGAGTCTGGGTGCTTTTAGAAGGGTCCTGTGCGGCTCTAGAAGGGTCTGGCAGCTTGTAGAATGGTCCAGGGGGGCTCTATAAGGGTGTGAGGGCTTTTAGAATGGTCCTGGGGGCATCTAGAAGTCTCTGGGGCTTTTAGAAGGGTCCTGGGGGCCTCTAGAAGTGTCTGAGGAGTTGTAGAAGGGTCCGGGGAGGCTCTAGAAGGGTCTGGGTGCTTTTAGAAGGATCCGGTTAGGGTCTAGAAGGGTCTGGGGCATTTAGAAGGGTCCTGTGGAGCTCTAGAAGGGTCTGGGGTCTTTTAGACGGGTCCTGGGGGGCTCTAGAAGGCTCTGGGGCCTTGTAGAAGAGTCCTGGGGAGCTCTAGAAGGGTCTGGGGCTTTCAGAATGATCCTGGGGGTCGCTAGAATTGTCTGGGTGTATTTGGAATGGTCTTGGGGAGCTCTAGAAGGGTCTGGGGGCTTTCAGAAGGGTCTTGGGGACATGTAGAAGGGTCTGGAGGCTTTTAGAAGGGTCCTGGAGCGCTCTAGAAGGGTCTGGGGGCATTCAGAACGGTCCTGGTGGCCTCTAGAAGGGACTGGAGGCTTTTAGAAGGGTCCTGGGGGGCTCTAGATGGGTCTGGGGGCATTTAGAAGGGTCCTGAGGGGATCTAGAAGGGTCTGGGGCTTTTAGAAGGATACGTGGAATTTCTAGAAGGGTCTGGGGGCTTTTAGAAGGGTCCTGGGGGGCTCTAGATAGGTCTGGAGGCTTTTAGAAGGGTCCTGAGGGTCTCTAGAAGGATCTGGGGGCTTTTAGAAGGGTCCTGGGAGGCTCTAGAAGGGTGTGAGGGATTTTAGAAGGGTCCTGGGGAGCTCTAGAAGGGTCTGGGTGCTTTTAGAGGGGCCCTGGACTTCTCTAGAAAGGTCTGGGGGCTTTTAGAAGAGTCCTGGGGGGCTGTAGAAGGGTCTGGGGGCTTTTAGAAGGGTCCTGGGGGGCTCTAGAAAGGTCTGGGGGCATTTAGAAGGGTCCTGCGGGTCTCTAGAAGGGTCTGAGGGCTTTTAGAAGGGTCCTGGGGGGTACTAGAAGGGTCTGGGGACTATTAGAGGGGCCCTAGGGGCCTCTAGAAGGCTCTGGGGGCTTTTAGAATGGTCCTTGGGGGCTCTAGAAGGGTCTGGGGTCCACTAGTGGGGCCCTGGAGGCCTCTAGAAGGGTCTGGGGTATTTTAGAAGGGTCCTGGGGAGCTCTAGAAGGGTCCGGGGGCTTTTAGAAGGGTCCTGGGAGACTCTAGAAGGGTCTGTTGGCATTTAGATGGGTCCTGCGGGTCTCTAGAAGGGTCTGGGAGCATTTAGAAGGGTCCTGGGGGGCTCTAGAAGGGTCTGGCGGCTTTTAGAAGGGTCCTGGTGGGCTCTAGAAGGGTGTGAGGGCTTTTAGAATGGTCCTGGGGGCATCTAGAAATCTCTGGGGGCTTTTATAAGGGTCCTGGGTGGCTCTAGAAGGGTCTGAGGGATTTTATAAGGGTCCTTGGGGGCTCTAGAAGGGTCTGGGGACTTTTAGAAGGGTCCTTGGGGGCTCTAGAAGGGTCTGGTGACCATTAGAGGGGCCGTAGGGGCCTCTAGAAGTGTCTGGGGGATTTTAGAAGGGTTCTGGGGAGCTCTTGAAGGGTCTGGGGTCTTTTAGAATGGTCCTTGGGGGCTCTAGAAGGGTCTGGGGACCACTAGAGGGGCCCTGGGGATCTCTAGAAGGGTCTGGGGTATTTTAGAAGGGTCCTGGGTAGCTCTAGAAGGGTCTGGGGGCTTTTAGAAGGTTCCTGGGAGACTCTAGAAGGGTCTGGGAGCTTTTAGAAGGGTCCTGGTGGGCTCTAGAAGGGTGTGAGGGCTTTTAGAATGGTCCTGGGGGCATCTAGAAGTCTCTGGGGGCTTTTATAAGGGTCCTGGGGGGCTATAGAAGGGTCTGAGGTATTTTATAAGGGTCCTGGGAGGCTCTAGAAGGGTCTGGGTGCTTTTAGAAGGATCCGGGGAGGGTCTAGAAGGGTCTGGGGACTTTTAGAAGGGTCCTGGGGGGCTCTAGAAGGGTCTGGGGGCTATTAGAAGGATCCAGGGATGGTCTACAACGGTCTGGGGTCTTTTAGAAGGGTCCTGCGGGTCTCTACAAGGGTCTGGGGGCTTTTAGAAGGGTCCTTGGGGGCTCTAGAAGGGTCTGGGGACCATTAGAGGGGCCCTAGGGGCCTCTAGAAGGGTCTGGGGGATTTTAGAGGGGTTCTGGGGAGCTCTTGAAGGGTCTGGGGGCATTTAGAATGGTCCTTGGGGGCTCTAGAAGGGTCTGGGGACCACTAGAGGGGCCCTGGGGACCTCTAGAAGGGTCTGGGGTATTTTAGAAGGGTCCTGGGTAGCTCTAGAAGGGTCTGGGGGCTTTTAGAAGGGTCCTGGGAGAATCTAGATGGGTCTGGGTGCATTTAGAAGGGTCCTGCGGGTCTCTAGAAGCGTCTGGGGGCTTTTAGAAGGGTCCTGGGTGGTTCTAGAAGGGTCTGGCGGCTTTTAGAAGGGTCCTGGTGGGCTCTAGAAGGGTGTGAGGGCATTTAGAATGGTCCTGGGGGCATCTATAAGTCTCTGGGTGCTTTTAGAAGGGTCCTGGGGGCCTCTAGAATTGTCTGCGGCCTTTTAGAAGGGTCCGGGGAGGCTCTAGAAGGGTCTGGGTGCTTTTAGAAGGATCCGGGGAGGGTCTAGAAGGGTCTGGGGCTTTTAGAAGGGTCCTGTGGATCTCTAGAAGGGTCTGGGAGCATTTAGAATGGTCCTGGGGGGGCTCTAGAAGGGTCTGGCGGCTTTTAGAATGGTCCTGGTGGGCTCTAGAAGGGTGTGAGGGCTTTTAGAATGGTCCTTGGGGCATCTAGAAATCTCTGGGGGCTTTTATAAGGGTCCTGGGGGGCTCTAGAAGGGTCTGAGGGATTTTATAAGGGTCCTGGGAGGCTCTAGAAGGGTCTGGGTGCTTTTAGAAGGATCCGGGTAGGGTCTAGAAGGGTCTGGGGACTTTTAGAAGGGTCCGGGGGGGCTCTAGAAGGGTCTGGGGGCTATTAGAAGGATCCAGGGATGGTCTACAAGGGTCTGGGTTCTTTTAGAAGGGTCCTGCGTGTCTCTAGAAGGGTCTGGGGGCTTTTAGAAGGGTCCTTGGGGGCTCTAGAAGGGTCTGGTGACCATTAGAGGGGCCGTAGGGGCCTCTAGAAGGGTCTGGGGGATTTTAGAAGGGTTCTGGGGAGCTCTTGAAGGGTCTGGGGTCTTTTAGAATGGTTCTTGGGGGCTCTAGAAGGGTCTGGGGACCTTTAGAAGGGTCCTGGGGAGCTCTAGAAGGGTCTGGGGGCTTTTAGAAGGTTCCTGGGAGACTCTAGAAGGGTCTGGGAGCTTTTAGAAGGGTCCTGGTGGGCTCTAGAAGGGTGTGAGGGCTTTTAGAATGGTCCTGGGGGCATCTAGAAGTCTCTGGGGGCTTTTATAAGGGTCCTGGGGGGCTCTAGAAGGGTCTGAGGTATTTTATAAGGGTCCTGGGAGGCTCTAGAAGGGTCTGGGTGCTTTTAGAAGGGTCCTGGGAGATTCTAGAAGGGTCTGGGTGCATTTAGAAGGGTCCTGCGGGTCTCTAGAAGCGTCTGGGGGCTTTTAGAATGGTCCTGGGGGGTTCTAGAAGGGTCTGGCGGCTTTTAGAAGGGTCCTGGTGGGCTCTAGAAGGGTGTGAGGGCATTTAGAATGGTCCTGGGGGCATCTATAAGTCTCTGGGTGCTTTTAGAAGGGTCCTGGGGGCCTCTAGAATTGTCTGCGGCCTTTTAGAAGGGTCCGGGGAGGCTCTAGAAGGGTCTGGGTGCTTTTAGAAGGATCCGGGGAGGGTCTAGAAGGGTCTGGGGCTTTTAGAAGGGTCCTGTGGATCTCTAGAAGGGTCTGGGGTCTTTTAGACGGGTCCTGGGGGCCTCTAGAAGAGTCTGGGGCTTTTTAGAAAAGTCCTGGGGAGCTCTAGAAGGGTCTGGGGCTTTCAGAAGGGTCCTGGGGGTCGCTAGAAGTGTTTGGGTGTATTTGGAAGGGTCCTGGGGAGCTCTAGAAGGGTCTGGGGGCTTTCAGAAGGGTCCTGGGGGCATGTAGAAGGGTCTGGAGGCTTTTAGAATGGTCCTGATGGGCTCTAGAATGGTCTGGGGGCATTCAGAACGGTCCTGGTGGCGTCTAGAAGTGACTGGATGCTTTTAGAAGATTCCTGGGGGGCTTTAGATTGGTCTGGAGGCATTTAGAAGGGTCCTGGGGGCTCTAGAAGGGTCTGGAGGCTTTTAGAAGGGTCCTGGGTGGCTCTAGAAGGGTGTGGGGGCTTTTAGAGGGATCCGGGGAGGGTCTAGAACGGTCTGGGTTGTTTTAGAAGGGTCCTGGGAGGTTCTAGAAGGGTCTGGGTGCTTTTAGAAGGGTCCTGGGGGGGTCTAGAAGGGTCTGAGGGATTTTAGAAGGGTCCTGGGGAGCTCTAGAAGGGTCTGGGTGCTTTTAGAGGGGCCCTGGGCTTCTCTAGAAGGGTGTGGGGGCTTTAGGAGGAGTTATGGGGGGCTCTAGAATGGTCTGCGGGCTTTTAGAAGGGTCCTGGGCGGATCTAGAAGGGTCTGGGGGCTTTCAGAAGGGTCCTGCGGGCCTCTAGAAAAGTCTGGAGGCTTTTAGAAGGTCCTGGGGGGCTCTAGAAGGGTCTGGGGGCATTTAGAAGGGTAATGGGGGGCTCTAGAAGGGTCTGGGGGATTTTAGAAGGATCCTGGGGGCCTCTAGAAAGGTCTGGGGGCATTTAGAAGGGTCCTGGGGTGCTCTAGAAGGGTCTCGGGGCTTTCAGAAGGGTCCTGAGGGGCTCTAGAAGGGTCTGGGGGGCTATTAGAAGGGTTCTTGGGGCCTCTAGAAGGGTCTGGGGTCTTTTAGATGGGTCCTGGGAGGATCCAGATGGGTCTGGGTACTTTTAGAAGGATCCGGCGAGGTTCTAGAAGGGTCTGGGGGCGTTTAGAAGGGTCCTGGGGGGCTCTACAAATGTCTGGAGGGTTTTAGAATGGTCCTGGGGGCATCTAGAAGCGTCTATGGGCTTTTAGAATGATCCGGGGAGGCTCTTGAAGGGTCTGGCGGCTTTTAGAAGGGTCCTGGGGTCCTCTAGAAGGGTCTGGGGGCATTTAGAAAGATACGGGGAGGATCTAGAAGGGTCTGGGGGCTTTTAGAAGGGTCCTGGGGGCTCTAGAAGGGTCTGGATTCTTTGAGAATGGTCCTGGGGGGCTCTAGAAGGGTCTGGGGGCTTTTAGAAAGATCCGGGGAGGGTCTAGAAGGGTCTGGGAGGTTTTAGAAGGGTCCTGGGGTTCTCTAGAAGGGTCTGGGTGCTTTTAGACGGGCCCTGGGCTCTCTAGAAATGTCTGGGGGCATTTAAAAGAGTCCTGGGGGGCTCTAGAATTGTCTGGGGTTTTTTGAAGAGTCCTGGGGGGCTCTAGTAGGGTCTGGGGGATTTTAGAAGGGTCCTGCGGTCCTCTAGAATGGTCTGGATTCTTTTAGAAGGGTCCTGGGGGGCTCTACAAGGGTCTAGGGGCATTTAGAAGGGTCCTGGGGGGCTCTAGAAGGGTCTGGGGGATTTTAGAAGGGTCCTGGGGGCCTCTACAAGGGTCTGGGTGCTTTTAGAATGGTCCTAGGTGGATATAGAAGGGTCTGGGGGCTTTTAGAAGGGTCCTTGGGGGCTCTAGAAGGGTCTGGGGACCATTAGAGGGGCACTGGCAGCCTCTAGAATGGTCTGGGTGATTTTAGAAGGGTCCTCGGGAGGTCTAGAATTGTCTGGGGGCTTTTAGAAAGGTCCTGGGAGGCTCTAGAAGGGTCTGGGGGCTTTTAGAAGGGTCCTTGGGGGCTCTAGAAGGGTGTGGGGACCACTAGAGGAGCCCTGGGGGCCTCTAGATGGGTCTGGGGTATTTTAGAAGGTTCCTGGGGAGCTCTAGAAGGGTCTGGGGGCTTTTAGAAGGGTCCTGGGAGACTCTAGAAGGGTCTGGGGGCATTTAGAAGGGTCCTGCGGGTCTCTAGAAGGGTCTGGGGGCTTTTAGAAGGGTCCTGGGGGGGTCTAGAAGGGTCTGGGCGCTTTTAGAAGGGTCCTGGGGTGCTCTAGAATGGTGTGAGTGCTTTTAGAATGGTCCTGGGGGCATCTAGAAGGCTCTGGGGGCTTTTAGAAGTGTCCTGTGGGCCTCTAGAAATGTCTGAGGGATGTTAGAAGGGTCCTGGGAGGCTCTGGATTGGTCTGGGTGCTTTTAGAAGGATTCGGGGAGGGTCTAGAAGAGTCTGGGGGCATTTAGAAGGGTCCTGTGGGGCTCTAGAAGGGTCTGGGTGCATTTAGAATGGTCCTGGGGGGCTCTAGAAGGGTCTGGGTGGTTTTAGAAGGGTCCTGGGGAGCTCTAGAAGGGTCTGGGGGCTTTCAGAAGGGTCCTGGTGGCCTCTAGAAGGGTCTGGATGCTTTTAGAAGAGTCCTGGGGGGCTCTAGATGGGTCTGGTGACATTTAGAATGGTCCTGGGGGGCTCTAGAAGGGTCTGGGGGAGTTTAGATAGGTCCTGGGGAGCTCTAGAAGGGTCTGGGTGCTTTTAGAAGGGTCCTGGGAGACTCTAGAAGGGTCTG
This sequence comes from Clamator glandarius, assembly GCA_033459285.1. Classification (NCBI taxonomy): domain Eukaryota; kingdom Metazoa; phylum Chordata; class Aves; order Cuculiformes; family Cuculidae; genus Clamator; species Clamator glandarius. The sequence continues at coordinate 35,457 of JAUNZM010002752.1, forward strand.
AGTGCTTTTAGAAGGGTCCTTCGTGTCTCTAGAAGGGTCTGGGTTCTTTTAGAATGGTCCTGGGGGGCTCTAGAAGGGTGTGAGGTCTTTTCGAAGGGTCCTGGTGGCATCTCGAAGACTCTGATGGCTTTTAGAAGGGTCCTGGGGGCCTCTAGAAGTGTCTGAGGGATTTTAAAAGGGTCCTTGTAGGCTCTAGAAGGGTCTGGTTGCTTTTAGAAGGATTCGGGGAGGGTCTAGAAGGGTCTGGGGGCTTTTAGAAGGGTCCTGTGGGGCTCTAGAAGGGTCTGGGTGCTTTTAGAAGGGTCCTGGGGGCCTCTAGATGGGTCTGGGGGCTTTTAGAAGGGTCCTAGGGAGCTCTAGACGGGTCTTGGTGCTTTTAGAAGGGTCCTGAGGGCTCTAGAAGTGTCTGGGTGCGTTAAGAAGTGTCCTGGGTGTCTTTAGAAGGGTCTGGGGGCTTTTAGAAGGATCCGGGGGGGGTCTAGAAGGGTCTGGGGACTTTTAAAAGGGTACTGGGAGGCTCTACAAAGGTCTGGAGGATTTTAGAAGGATCCGGGGAGGATCTAGAAGGGTCTGGCGGCTTTTAGAAGGGTCCTGGTGGCCTCTAGAATGGTCTGGGGTCTTTTAGAAGGATACGGGGAGGATCTAGAATTGTCTGGGGGCTTTTAGAAGGGACCTGGGGGGTTCTAGAATGGTCTGGAGGCTTTTAGAAGGGTCCTGGGGGGCTCTAGAAGGGTGTGGGGGCTTTTAGAAGGGTCCTGTGGGCATCTAGAAGGCTCTGGGTGCTTTTATAAGGGTCCTGGGGGGCTCTAGAAAGGTCTGAGGGATTTTAGAAGGGTCCTTGGGGGATCTAGAAGGGTCTGGGGGCTTTTAGAAGGGTCCTGGGGAGCTCTAGAAGGGTCTGGGGGCTTTTAGAAGGGTCCTGGGAGGCGCTAGAAGTGTCTGGGTGTATTTAGAAGGGTCCTGGGGAGCTCTAGAAGGGTTTGGTTGCTTTCAGAAGGGTCCTGGTTGCCTCTAGAAGGGTCTGGAGGCTTTTAGAAGAGTCCTGGGGTGCTCTAGATTGGTCTGGGAGCTTTTAGAAGGATCCGGGGATGGTCTAGAAGGGTCTGGGGGCTTTTAGAAGGGTCCTGGGGGGCTCTAAAAATGTCTGGAGGATTTTAGAAGGATCCGGGGATGGTCTAGAAAGGTCTGGGAGCTTTTAGAAGGGTCCTGGCTGGCTCTACAAATGTCTGGAGGATTTTAGAAGGATCCGGGGAGGCTCTAGGAGGGTCTGGCGGCTTTTAGAAGGGTCCTGCGGGGCTCTAGAAGGGTCTGGGTGCTTTCTGAAGGGTACTGGGGGCCTCTAGAAGGGTCTGGGTGCTTTTAGAAGGGTCCTGGGTGCCTCTAGAAGGGTCTGGGGGCTTTTAGAATGGTCCTTGGTTGCTCTAGAAGGGTCTGGGGACCATTAGAGGAGCCCTGGGGGACTCTAGAAGGGTATGAGTGATTTTAGAAGGGTCCTGGGGAGCTCTAGAAAGGTCTGGGGGCTTTTAGAAGGGTCCTGGTGTCCTCTAGAAATGTCTGGGGGCTTTTAGAAGGGTCCTGCGGGTCTCTAGAAGGGTCTGGGGGCTTTTAGAAGGGTCCTGGGGGGCTCTAGAAGGGTCTGGGGGCTCTCAGAAGGGTCCTGGGGGGCTCTAGAAGGGTGTTAGGTCTTTTAGAAGGGTCCTGGGTCATCTAGAATGCTCTGGGGGCTTTTAGAAGGGTCCTGGGGGCCTCTAGAAGTGTCTGCGGGATATTAGAAGGGACCTGGGAGGCTCTAGAAGGGTCTGGGTGCTTTAAGAAGGATTCGGGGAGGGTCTAGAAGCGTCTGTGTGCTTTTAGAAGGGTCCTGGGGGGTTCTAGAATGGTCTGGAGGCTTTTAGAAGGGTCCTGGGGGGCTCTAGAAGGGTGTGGGGGCTTTTAGAAGGGTCCTGTGGTCATCTAGAAGGCTCTGGGTGCTTTTATAAGGGTCCTGGGGGGCTCTAGAAAGGTCTGAGGGATTTTAGAAGGGTCCTGGGAGGCTCTAGAAGGGTCTGGGTACTTTAAGAAGGATCCGGGTAGGCTCTAGAAGGGTCTGGGTGCTTTTAGAGTGGACCTGGGATTCACTAGAAGGGTCTGGGGGCTTTAAGAAGAGTCCTAGGGGGCTCTAGAATGGTCTGGGTACTTTTAGAAGGGTCCTGGGGGGCTCTAGAAGGGTCTGGGGGCTTTTAGATCGGTCCTGGGAGACTCTAGAAGTGTCTGGGTGCATTTAAAAGGGTCCTGCGGGTCTCTAGAAGGGTCTGGGGGCTTTTAGAAGGGTCCTGGGGCGCTCTAGAAGGGTGTGAGGGCTTTTAGAAGGGTCCTGGGGGCAGCTAGAAGGCTCTGGGGGCTTTTAGAAGGGTCCTGGGGTCCTCTAGAAGTGTCTGCGGCCTTTTAGAAGTGTCCTGGGAGGTTCTAGAATGGTCTGGGTGCTTTTAGAATGATTCGGGGTGGGTCTAGAATGGTCTGGGGGCTTTTAGAAGAGTCCTGGGGGGCTCTAGAAGGGTCTGGGGGCATTCAGAAGGGTCCTGGGGGCCTCTAGAAGGGACTGGAGGCTTTAGAAGTGTCCTGGGGGCTCTAGAAGGGTCTGGGGGCTTTTAGAAGGGTCCTGGGAGACTCTGGAAAGGTCTGAGGGCTTCTAGAAGGGTCCTTGGTTGCTCTAGAAGGGTCTGGGGACCATTAGAGGAGCCCTGGGGGACTCTAGAAGGGTATGAGTGATTTTAGAAGGGTCCTGGGGAGCTCTAGAAAGGTCTGGGGGCTTTTAGAAGGGTCCTGGTGTCCTCTAGAAATGTCTGGGGGCTTTTAGAAGGGTCCTGCGGGTCTCTAGAAGGGTCTGGGGGCTTTTAGAAGGGTCCTGGGGGGCTCTAGAAGGGTCTGGGGGCTCTCAGAAGGGTCCTGGGGGGCTCTAGAAGGGTGTTAGGTCTTTTAGAAGGGTCCTGGGTCATCTAGAATGCTCTGGGGGCTTTTAGAAGGGTCCTGGGGGCCTCTAGAAGTGTCTGCGGGATATTAGAAGGGACCTGGGAGGCTCTAGAAGGGTCTGGGTGCTTTAAGAAGGATTCGGGGAGGGTCTAGAAGCGTCTGGGTGCTTTTAGAAGGGTCCTGGGGGGTTCTAGAATGGTCTGGAGGCTTTTAGAAGGGTCCTGGGGGGCTCTAGAAGGGTGTGGGGGCTTTTAGAAGGGTCCTGTGGTCATCTAGAAGGCTCTGGGTGCTTTTATAAGGGTCCTGGGGGGCTCTAGAAAGGTCTGAGGGATTTTAGAAGGGTCCTGGGAGGCTCTAGAAGGGTCTGGGTACTTTAAGAAGGATCCGGGTAGGCTCTAGAAGGGTCTGGGTGCTTTTAGAGTGGACCTGGGATTCACTAGAAGGGTCTGGGGGCTTTAAGAAGAGTCCTAGGGGGCTCTAGAATGGTCTGGGTACTTTTAGAAGGGTCCTGGGGGGCTCTAGAAGGGTCTGGGGGCTTTTAGATCGGTCCTGGGAGACTCTAGAAGTGTCTGGGTGCATTTAAAAGGGTCCTGCGGGTCTCTAGAAGGGTCTGGGGGCTTTTAGAAGGGTCCTGGGGCGCTCTAGAAGGGTGTGAGGGCTTTTAGAAGGGTCCTGGGGGCAGCTAGAAGGCTCTGGGGGCTTTTAGAAGGGTCCTGGGGTCCTCTAGAAGTGTCTGCGGCCTTTTAGAAGTGTCCTGGGAGGTTCTAGAATGGTCTGGGTGCTTTTAGAATGATTCGGGGTGGGTCTAGAATGGTCTGGGGGCTTTTAGAAGAGTCCTGGGGGGCTCTAGAAGGGTCTGGGGGCATTCAGAAGGGTCCTGGGGGCCTCTAGAAGGGACTGGAGGCTTTAGAAGTGTCCTGGGGGCTCTAGAAGGGTCTGGGGGCTTTTAGAAGGGTCCTGGGAGACTCTGGAAAGGTCTGAGGGCTTCTAGAAGGGTCCTGTAGGGTCTCTAGAAGGGTCTGGGTGCTTTTAGAAGGGTCCTGTGGGGCTCTAGAAGGGTCTGGGGGCATTTAAAAAGGTCCTGGGGGGCTCTAGAAGGGTCTGGGTGCTTTTAGAAGGGTCCTGGGAGGCTCTAGAATGGTCTGGGTGCTTTTAGAATGGCCCTGGGAGGCTCTAGAAGGGTCTGGGGGCTTTTTGAAGGGTCCAGGGGGCCTCTAGAAAGGTCTGGGTGCTTTTAGAAGGGTCCTGCGTGGCTCTAGAAGGGTCTGGGGTCTATTAGAAGGATCCGGGGAGGGTCTAGAAGGCTCTGGGGCCTTTTAGAAGGGTCCTTGGGGGCTCTAGAAGGGTCTGTGGACCATTAGAGAAGCCCTGGTGGCCTCTAGAAGGGTCTGGGGGATTTTAGAAGGGTCCTGGGAAGCTCTAGAAGTGTCTGGTAGGCTTTTAGAAGGGTCCTGGGAGAATCTAGAAGGGTCTGGGGGCTTTTAGAAGGGTCCTGCGGGTCTCTAGAAGGGTCTGGGGGCTTTTAGAAGGGTCCTGGGGGGATCTAGAATGGTCTGGGTGCTCTTAGAAGGGTCCTGGGGGCCTCTAGAAGTGTCTGCGGGATATTAGAAGGGTCCTGGGAGGCTCTAGAAGGGTCTGGGTGTTTTAGAAGGATTCGGGGAGGGTCTAGAAGGGTCTGGGGGCTTTTAGAAGGGTCCTGTGGTGATCTAGAAGCGTCTGGGTTCTTTTAGAAGGGTCCTGGGAGGCTCTAGAAGGGTCTGGGTGCTTTTAGAAGGGTCCTGGGGTTCTTTAGAAGGGTCTGGGGGCTTTTAGAATGGTCCTGCGGGGCTCTAGAATGCTCTGGGGGCTTTTAGAAGGGTCCTGGGTGGCTTTAGAAGAGTGTGAGTGCTTTTAGAAGGTTCCTGGGGGCATCTAGATGGATCTGGGGAGTTTTACAAAGGTCCTGGGGGCCTCTAGATGGCTCTGAGGATTTTTAGAAGGGTCCTGGGAGCATCTAGAAGTGTCTGGGTGTTTTTAGAAGGTCCCTGGGTGGCTCTAGAAAGGTCTGGTTGCTTTTAGAAGGGTCCTGGTGGGCTCTAGAAGGGTCTGGGTGCTTTTAGAAATGTCCTGGGTGGCTCTAGAATCGTCTGGGGCATTTAGAAGGGTCCCGGGGGGCTCTAGAAGGGTCTGGGGGCTTTTAGAAGGATCTTGGGGGCCTCTAGAAGGGTCTGGGGGCTTTTAGAAGGGTTCTGGGTGGCTCTAGAATGGTCTGGGGGCTTTTAGAAGCGTCCTGGGGGGCTCTAGAAGGGTGTGGTTGCTTTTAGAAGGGTCCTGGGGGCATCTAGAAGGCTCTGGGGGCTTTCAGAATGGTCCTGGGGGCTTCTAGAAGGGTCTGAATGATTTTAGAAGGGTCCTGGGAGGCTGTAGAAGGGTCTGGGTGCTTTTAGAATGATCCGGGGAGGGTGTAGAAGGGTCTGGGTTCTTTTAGAAGGGTCCTGGGGGGCTCTAGAAGGGTCTGGGTGCTTTCAGAAGGGTCCTGTGGGGCTGTAGAAGGGTCTGGGGGCTTTTAGATGGGTCCTGGGGGGCTCTAGAAGGGTCCGGGGGCTTTTAGAAGGGTCCGTAGAGGCTCTAGAAGGGTCTGGGTGCTATTAGAAGGATCCGGGGAGGGTCTAGAAGGCTCTGGGGGCTTTTAGAAGGGTCCTTGGGGGCTCTAGAATGGTCTGGGGACCATTAGAGGAGCCCTGGGGACCTCTAGAATGGTCTGGGGGATTTTAGAAGGGTCCTAAGGAGCTCTAGAAGGGTCTGGGGAATTTTAGAAACGTCCTGGGGGAATCTAGAAGGGTCTGGGGGCTTTCAGAAGGGTCCTGCGTGTCTCTAGAAGGGTCTGGGGGCTTTTAGAAGGGTCCTGGAGGACTCTAGAAGGTTCTGGGGTATTTCAGAAGGGTCCTAGGGGGCTCTAGAAGGGTCTGGGTGCTTTTAGAAGGGTCCTGGTGTGCTCTAGAAGGGTCTGGGGGCTTTTAGAAGGGTCCTGGGAGACTCTAGAAGGGTCTGAGTGCTTTTAGAAGGGTCCTCTAGGATCTCTAGAAGTTTCTGGGGACTTTTAGAAGGGTCCTGTGGGGCTCTAGAAGGGTCTGGGGGCATTTAGAAAGGTCCTCTGGGCTCTAGAAAGGTCTGGGTGCTTTTAGAAGGGTCCTGGGAGGCTCTAGAAGTGTCTGGGTGCTTTTAGAATGGTCCTGGGAGGCTCTAGAAGGGTCTGGCGGCTTTTTGAAGGGTCCAGGGGGCCTCTAGAAAGGTCTGGGGGCTTTTAGAAGGGTCCTGTGTGTCTGTAGAAGGGTCTGGGGGATTTTAGATGGGTCCTGGGGTGCTCTAGAAGGGCCCGTGGGCTTTCAGAAGGGTCCTGGGAGGCTCTAGAAAGGTCTGGGGGCTTTTAGAAGGGTCCTGGGGGGCTCTAGAACGGTCTGGGTGCTATTAGAAGGATCCGGGGAGGGTCTAGAAGGCTCTGGGGGCTTTCAGAAGGGTCCTTGGGGGCTCTAGAAGGGTCTGGGGAACATTAGAGGGGCACTGGCGTCCTCTAGAAGGGTCTGGGGGATTTTAGAAGGGTCCTGGGGAGCTCTAGAATTGTCTGGGGGCTTTTAGAATGGTCCTGGGAGGCTCTAGAAGGGTCTGGGGGCTTTTAGAAGGGTCCTGCGTGTCTCTAGAAAGGTCTGAGTGCTTTTAGATGGATTCGGGGAGTGTCTAGAAGGGTCTGGTGGCTTTTAGAAGGGTCCTGAGGGCTCTAGAATGGTCTGGGTGCTTTTAGAAGGGTCCTGGGGGGCTCTAGAAGGGTCTGGGGGCTTTTAGAAGGGTCCTGGGGAGCTCTAGATGGGTCTGGGGGCTTTTAGAAGGGTCCTGGGGGGCGCTAGAAATGTCTGGGTGCATTTAGAAGGGTCCTGGGGAGCTCTAGAAGGGTCTGGAGGCTTTTAGATGGGTCCTGGGGGGTCTAGAAGGGTCTGGGGGCATTCAGAAGGGTCCTGGGGGCCTCTAGAAGGGTCTGGATGGTTTTAGAAGAGTCCTGGGGGGCTCTAGATGGGTCTGGGTGCTTTTAGAATGATCCGGGGATGGTCTAGAAGGGTCTGGGTGCTTTTAGAAGGGTCCAGGGGGGCTCTACAAATGTCTGGAGGATTTTAGAAGTATCCGGGGAGGCTCTAGAAGGGGGTCTGGGTGCTTTTAGAAGGGTCCTGCGGGGCTCTAGAAGGGTCTGGGTGCTTTCAGAAGGGTCCTGGGTGCATCTAGAAGGGTCTGGGTGCTTTTAGAAGGGACCTGGGTGGCTCTAGAAGGGTCTGGGGGCTTTTAGAAGGGTTCTGTGGGGATGTAGAAGGGTCTGGGTGCTTTTAGATGGGTCCTGGGGGGCTCTAGAATGGTCTGGGGACCATTAGAGGGACCCTGGGGGCCTCTAGAAGGGTCTGGGGAATTTTAGAAGGGTCCTGGGGAGCTCTAGAAGTGTCTGGAGGCTTTTAGAAGGGTAATGGGGGGCTCTAGAAGGGTGTTAGGGCTTTTAGAAGCGTCCTGGGGGCATCTAGAAGGCTCTGGGAACTATTAGAATGGTCTTGGGGGGCTCTAGAGGGGTCTGGGGACAGTTAGGAGGGTCCTGAGGGGATGTTGAATGGTCTGAGTGCTTTTAGTTGGGTCCTGTAGGGCTAAAAAAGGTTCCTAACCCTATCCCTAACCCTAACACTTACTCTAACCCTAAATCTAACACAAACCCAAACCCTAACCCTAACCCTAACCCTAACCCTAACTCTAACCCTAACCCTAACCCTAACCCAAAACCTAACCCTAAACCTTACCCTAACCCTAAACCTAACCCTAACCCTAACACTAACCCTAACCCTAACCCTAATCCTAACTCTAACCCTAAACCTAACCCTAATCCTAACTCTAACCCTAACCCTAACCCTAACTCTAACCCTAACCCTAACCCTAACTCTAACCCTAACCCTAACACTAACTCTAACCCTAACCCTAACCCTAACTCTAACCCTAACCCTAACCCTAACCCTAACCCTAACCCAAACCCTAACCCTAACCCTAACCCTTACCCTAATCCTAACCCTAACCCTAACCCTAACCCTAACCCTAACCCTAACCCTAACCCTAACCCTAACCCTAACCCTTACCCTAATCCTAACCCTAAACCTAACCCTAACCCTAACCCTAACCCTAACCCTAACCCTAACCCTAACCCTAACCCTAACCCTAACCCTAACTCTAACCCTAACCCTAATCCTAACTCTAACCCTAACCCTAACTCTAACCCTAACCCTAACCCTAACCCTAACCCTAACCCTAACCCTAACCCTAACCCTGCCTCTAACCCCTAGAAGTATCTGGGGGCTTTTAGAAGAGTCCTTGAAGGATCTAGGAGGGTCTAGGGTCTCTAAAAAGGTTCCTAAGGGGCTCCGGAAGGGTTTGGGGTCTTTTAGAAGGGTCCTCGGTGGCTCTAGAAGGGTCTAGGGTATTGTAGAAGGGTCCTAAGGGGGTTTAGTAGGGCCTGGGGGGCTTTATAAGATTTTGGGGGCCTTTATGAGGTTTTGGGGGGCTCTAGAAAGTCCGGGGGCTTTGAGAAGCACACTGGGGGCTCTAAAAGCGTCTGGGTGCTTTTAGAATGTTCCTGGGGGCTCTAGACGTGTCTGGGTGCTTTTAGAAGGTTCCTGGGGGGCTCTAGAAGGGTCTGGGTGCTTCTAGAGCAAAAATTTTAATTTTGCACATTTGGGGAATTCGCAGGGCTCAGCACACCCGGAGTGCAAAGGATGAGCCTGGCCTGGGAAAAGCACCTGCTTGATCAGGGTGTCTCCCCTGCCAGCTAAGTACAAAGGACCCAGACCATTCTAGAGCCCCCAAGGACCCTTCCAAAAGCCCCCAGACCCTTCTGGAGACGTTCAGGTTCCTTTGAAAAGGCCCCAGACCCTTCTAGAGCCTCCCAAGACCCTTCTAAAAGACCCCAGACCCTTCTAGACCCTCCCCGGATCCTTCTAAAAGCCCCGAGACCCTTCTAGAGGATCCCAGGACCATTCTAAAAGCCCCCAGACCCTTCTAGAGCCCCCCAGGACCCTTCTAAAAGCCCCCAGACCATTCTAGAGGACCCAGGGCCCATCTTAAGTCACCCCGTCCCTTCTAGAGCCCCCCAGGACCCTTCTAAAAGCACCCAGACCATTCTAGAGCACCCCAGGACACTTCTAAAAGCCCCCAGACCCTTCTAGAGCCCCCCAGGACCCTTCTAAAAACTTCCAGACCCTTCTAGAGCCCCCCAGGACCCTTCTAAAAGCCCCCAGACCCTTCTAGAGGACCCAGGGCCCCTCTTAAGCAGCCCCGTCCCTTCTAGAGCATCCCAGGACCCTACTAAAAGCCTCCAGACCCTTCTAGAGCACCCCAGGACCCTTCTAAAAGCCCCCAGACCCTTCTAGAGGCCCCCCGGACCCTTCTAAAAGCCATTAGACCCTTCTAGAGGCCCCCAGGACCCTTCTGAAAGCCCCCAGAACCATCTAGAGCCCCACAGGACCCTACTAAAAGCACCCAGACCCTTCTAGGGACCCCCAGAACCATTCTGAAAGCCCCCAGAACCTCCTAGAGCCACCCAGGACGCTTCTAAAAGACCCCAGACCCTTCTAGCCCCCCCCAGGACCATTCTACAAGCCCCCAGAACCTTCTAGAGCCCCCCAGGACCGTTCTAATAGCCCCCAGACTTGTCTAGAGGCTACCAGGACCCCTCTAAAAGCCCCCAGACCATTCTAGAGACACCCAGGACACATCTAAAAGCCCTCAGACCCTTCTAGAGACACCCAGGACCCTTCTAAAAGTCCCGAGACCATTCTAGAGCCAACCAGGACCCTTCTAAAAGCCCCCAGACCCATCTAGACCCTCCCCGGATCATTCTAAAAGCCCCGAGACCCTTCTAGATCCTCCCAGGACCCTTCTAAAAGCCCCCAGACCCTTCTAGAGCCCCCCAGAACCCTTCTAAAAGCCCACAGACGCTTCTAGAGCCCACCAGGACCCTTGTAAAAGCCCCCAGACCCTTCTAGATGTACCCAGGGCCCATCTTAAGGCCCCCAGACCATTCTAGAGCACGCCAAGACCCTTCTAAAAGCCCCCAGACCCTTCTAGACCCCCCCAGGACCCTTCTAAAAGGCCGCAGAAACTTCTAGACCCTCTTCGGATAATTCTAAAAGACCCCAGACACATCTAGAGATCCCCAGGACCATTCTAAAAGGCCCCAGACCCTTCTATAGCACCCCAGGACCCTTCTAAAAGTCCCCAGACACTTCCAGATCACCCCAGGACCCTTCTAAAAGACCCCAGACCCTTCTAGAGCCCCCCCGGACCCTATAAAAGCCCCTAGACCCTTCCAGAGATCCCCAGGACACTTCTAAAAGACCCCAGACCCTTCTAGAGCCCCCCAGGCCCATTCTAAAAGCCCCCAGACCCTTCTAGAGCACCCCAGGACCATTCTAAAAGAACCCAGACCCTTCTAGAGAAGCCCAGGACCCATCTAAAAGCTCCCAGATCCTTCTAGAGGCCCCCAGGACCCTTCTAAAAGACCCCAGACCATTCTAGAGCCCCCCAGGACCCTACTAAAAGCTCCCAGACCCTTCTAGAGCCCCCCAGGACCCTTCTAAAAGCCCCCAGACCCTTCTAGACCCTCCCCGGATCCTTCTAAAAGCCCCCAGACCCTTCTAGAGCCTCCCAGGACCTTTCTAAAAGACCCCAGACATTTCTAGAGGCCCCAGGACCCTTCTAAAAGCCCCCAGACCCTTCTAGAGCCCCCCAGGACCTTTCTAAAAGCCCCCAGACCCTTCTAGCCGCACCCAGGACCCATCTAAAAGACCCCAGACCGTTCTAGAGCCACCCAGGACCCTTCTAAAAACACCCAGACCCTTCTAGAGGCCCCCAGGACCCGTCTAAAAGCCTCTAGACCCTTCTAGAGGACCCCAGGACCTTTCTAAAATCACCCAGACCCTTCTAGAGGCTCCCCGGACCCTTATAAAAGCACCCCGACCCTTCTAGAGCCTCCCAGTACCCTTCTAAAAGCACCCAGAACCTTCTAGACCGTCCCCGGATCATTCTAAAAGCCCCCAGACCCTTCTAGAGCCCCCCAGGATCATTCTAAAAGCTCCCAGACCCTTCTAGAGCCCCCTAGGACCAATCTAAAGGCCCCCAGACCCTTCTAGAGTCCCCTAGGACCCTTCTAAAAGTCCCCAGACCCTTCTAGACCCTCCCCGGATCCTTCGAAAAGCCCCCAGACCCTTCTAGAGCCCCCCAGGACCTTTCTAAAAGACCCCAGACCCTTTTAGAGCCTCCCAGGACCCGTTTAAAAGCACCCAGACCCTTCTAGAGCATCCGAGGACCCTTCTAAAATTCCCCAGACCCTTCTAGAGAACCCCAGGACACTTCTAAAAGGCCCCAGACCCTTCTAGAGACCCCCCGGACCCTTCTAAAAGCCCCCAGACCCTTCTAGAGCAACCCAGGACCCTTCTAAAAGCACCCAGAACCTTTTAGAGCCCCCCAGGACCATTCTACAAGCCTCCAGACCCTTCTAGATCATCCCAGGACCCTTCTAAAAGCACCCAGACCCATCTAGAGCCTCCCAGGACCCTTCTAAAATCCCACAGACCCTTCTAGAGACACCGAGGACCTTTTTGAAATACCCCAGACCCTTCTAGAGCCACGCAGGACCTTTCTAAAAGCCCCCAGACCCTTCTAGAGCCTCCCAGGACCCATCTAAAAGCACCCAGACCATTCTAGAGCACCCCAGGACCATTCTAAAAGCCACCAGACCCTTCTAGAGCCACCCAGGTCCCTTCTAAAAGCCCCCAGACCCTTCTAGAGGACCCCAGGACCCTTCTGAAAGCCAGCAGAACAATATAGAGTCACCCAGGACCCTTCTAAAAGCACCCAGACCCTTCTAGAGCCCCCCAGGACCCTTCTGAAAGCCCCCAGAACCTTCTAGAGCCCTCCAGGACTCTTCTAAAAGCCCCCAGACCCTTCTAGAGAATCCGAGGACCCTTCTAAAATTCCCCAGACGCTTCTAGAGCCCCCCCGGACCCTTCTAAAAGCCCCCAGACCCTTCTAGAACCACCCAGGACCTTTCTAAAAGCCCCCAGACCATTCTAGAGCCCCCCAGACCCTTCTAAATGCCCCCAGACCCTTCTAGAGACCCCCAGGACCCTTTTGAAAGCCCCCAGAACATTCTAGAGCTCCCCAGGACCATTCTAAAAGCCCCCAGACCCTTCTAGAGCATCCGAGGACCCTTGTAAAAGCACCCAGACCCTTCTAGAGCATCCCAGGACCCTTCTAAAAGCCCCCAGACCCTTCTAGAGGCCCCTAGGACCCTTCTAAAAGCCCCCAGAACCCTCTAGAGCCTCCCAGGACCCTTCTAAAAGCACCCAGACCCTTCTAGAGCCCCCCAGGACCATTCTAAAGGCCCCCAGACCTTTCTAGACCCTCCCCGGATCATTCTAAAAGCCCCCAGACCCTTCTAGAGGCCCCCAGGACCCTTCTAAAAGCCCCCAGACCATTCTAGAGCCCCCCAGGACCCTTCTAAAGGCCCCCCGACCTTTCTAGACCCTCCCCGGATCCTTCTAAATGAACCCAGACCCTTCTAGGGCCCCCAGAACCCCTCTAAAAGCCTCCAGACCCTTGTAGAGCCCCCCAGGACCCGTCTAAAAGCGCCCAGACCCTTCTAGACCCTCCCCTGATCATTCTAAAAGACCCCAGACCCTTCTAAAACCTCCCAGGAATATTCTAAAAGAACCCAGACCCTTCTAGACCCTCCCCGGATTATTCTAAAAGCCCCCAGACCCTTCTAGAGCCCCCCAAGCCCCTTCTAAAAGCCTCCAGACCATTCTAGAGCCCCCCAGGACCCATCTAAAAGAACCCAGACCCTTCTAGAGGCCCCTAGGACCCTTCTAAAAGCATCCAGACCCTTCTAGACCCTCCCCGGATCCTTTGAAACGACCCCAGACACTTCTAGAGCCACCCAGAATCATTCAAAAAGCCCCCAGACCCTTCTAGACCCCCCAGTACCCTTCTAAATGCCCCTAGACCCTTCTAGAGCCCCCCAGGACCCTTCTAAATGCCCCCAGACCCTTCAAGATGCACCCAGGGCCCCTCTTAAGGAACCCCGTCCCTTCTAGAGCACCCCAGGACCCTTCTAAAAGTCCCCAGACCCTTCTAGAGCAACCCAGGACCATTTTAAAAGCCCCTTGACCCTTCTAGATCCCCCCCGGACCCTTCTAAAAGACCCCAGACCCTTCTAGAGGAGCCCAGTACCCTTCTGAAAGCCAGCAGAACATTCTAGAGTCACCCAGGACCCTTCTAAAATTCCCCAGACCCTTCTAGAGCACCCCAGGACATTTCTAAAAGCCCCCAGACCCTTCTAGAGGACCCCAGGACCATTCTAAAAGACCCCAGACCCTTCTAGAGCCCCCCAGGATCATTCCAAAAGCCCCCAGACCCTTCTAGAGCCCCCTAGGACACATCTAAAAGCCCCCAGACCCTTCTAGAGGCCCCTAGGACCCTTCTAAAAGCCCCCAGACCCTTCTAGACCCTCCCCGGATCCTTCGAAAAGAACCCAGACCCTTCTAGAGCCCCCCAGGATCATTCTAAAAGCCCCCAGTCCCTTCTAGAGCCTTCCAGTACCCTTCTAAAAGCCCCTAGACCCTTCTAGAGCCCCCCAGGACCCTTCTAAATGCCCCCAGACCATTCAAGAGGCACCCAGGGCCCCTCTTAATGAACCCCATACCTTCTAGAGAACCCCAGGACCCTTCTAAAAGCCCCCAGACCCTTCTAGAGCCCCCCCGGACCCTTCTGAAAGACCCCAGACACTTCTAGAGGACCCCAGGACGCTTCTGAAAGCCAGCAGAACATTCTAGAGTCACCCAGGACCCTTCTAAAGGCACCCAGACCCTTCTAGAGCCCCCCCGGACCCTTCTAAAAGCCCCCAGACCCTTCTAGAACCACCCAGGACCTTTCTAAAAGCCCCCAGACCATTCTAGAGCCCCCCAGACCCTTCTAAATGCCCCCAGACCCTTCTAGAGACCCCCAGGACCCTTTTGAAAGCCCCCAGAACATTCTAGAGCTCCCCAGGACCATTCTAAAAGCCCCCAGACCCTTCTAGAGCATCCGAGGACCCTTGTAAAAGCACCCAGACCCTTCTAGAGCATCCCAGGACCCTTCTAAAAGCCCCCAGACCCTTCTAGAGGCCCCTAGGACCCTTCTAAAAGCCCCCAGAACCCTCTAGAGCCTCCCAGGACCCTTCTAAAAGCACCCAGACCCTTCTAGAGCCCCCCAGGACCATTCTAAAGGCCCCCAGACCTTTCTAGACCCTCCCCGGATCATTCTAAAAGCCCCCAGACCCTTCTAGAGGCCCCCAGGACCCTTCTAAAAGCCCCCAGACCATTCTAGAGCCCCCCAGGACCCTTCTAAAGGCCCCCCGACCTTTCTAGACCCTCCCCGGATCCTTCTAAATGAACCCAGACCCTTCTAGGGCCCCCAGAACCCCTCTAAAAGCCTCCAGACCCTTGTAGAGCCCCCCAGGACCCGTCTAAAAGCGCCCAGACCCTTCTAGAC
>JAUNZM010002753.1:0-17082 GCA_033459285.1 Clamator glandarius
AAGATGCTTTCTCTCCCCTGGGGACAGAGGGTCTGGTTTATCTGATTATTGAGTTGTGACCTCCTCTGTGCTAAGTACATGGGGAGGATCCTGTCCCTGGTCCTGCTGGCCACAGCGTGGCTGATGCAAGCCAGGATGCTGTTTCCCTTCCTTATCCAGTCAGAGGACAATGGATATGTAAAGAGGAGGAAATATTTTTCCCAATGAAATTGCATTGTTGTTCATTTTTGTGTTCTGATAGCGGGTTGGGCTGCAGTTACACTAACACGTGTCTGACATAAGCACAAGCAACTCAGGCTTTTTCCCAAAATGATTTTGTTGCAGAGGGTAAACATGCCAAAATGAAACCGGGTAATTGTCATCCTAAACCTTTCCCTAAAACTGGTAGGAATTCTAAACTGGTTTTGCTTAAACAGGATCTTCCCCTTTGGCATTTGCAGGCAGGCGACAGATTCTCATATTGGCCAGGCTTTTTTCTTGATATCTTTTTGTAATAAAGGTCCAGTTTATTTTAACAGGGAATCAAAGAATTCCAAACATGACATATTTACAAATGAGTTTGCTGAGGAACCAATGGAATATGAAAAAATTCCAAAGGCGTGGGGGCCTTAAGTTTGCAGGTAACTACTTTCTGTGTCCATAACAGAGAGGCAGAGTTTCTGGGAGAATTAGGAGGAGTCCCACTCTGCCTCTTGATCGTGAGATGGAGTGGATGATCCAAGGAATTAGCAGGGACAGGCATTTCCTATGGAGGTTGCCAGCTCAAACACGGCAGAGATGACAGCTGACAGAGAGTTAGAACATGGCAGCGGTTGTTAAGGAGCAGGCGTCTTTTTTTCCTGAGTCTTCTCTGTAACAACTAGCAGGAGCTGGAACCCGAACAGGGGCAGTTGATGCATTTTCTGTGTCTGCCTATGACCTCAAAGCACTTTGGAGGAATCACGTGAGAGAAATCCTCTTCCTTTCCCTTTATCTCCCGTGGTTCTCTGCTGCTGTGTCTTGTTAGCAGAAACTGAAATGTTATCGAGTTCTTCAGTTCCGAATCTCGTTCCAACTCACCATCCCCACTGTATCATGGCAGGGGTAAAGGGAAGAGTCACAAATCTGGCTCCAGGTCCAGGCCCCATGGTGACCCTCATTCAAGATCAAGGTCATCCCCCTACAGAAGACACCGTTCACGGCCAAGGTCTCCCTTATTTAGAGGCCACTCTCACCCTCAATGGACAAGGCCTCAAGGGGAAGGAGAGAGGAATCATTTTAACAGATATGCAGAAGTTCCACCACACTATTAAATCTCAGAGTGGCAGAGCTGCTGAGCTTAGATATCCATTGTCAAAGGAAAGATACAGAGAACAGGAACGGAACGATACAGAATGGTACGAGGAGTTTTCCCAGGGCTGGGCTGTTGGCGCTTGCCTTCCCTCTCCAGTAACCAGAGAGAACTTTTCTCCACATCAGCTTGGGCCCAGACAAGCAAATCTACCATGTCCTTGGGGACATAGGCAGGATTCTTCTTGTGGACAGAGACCCTTGTATTTAATTCCAGTCGGATTAAGTTTAAAACAGCTTTAATCTCAGTGATACAGGACAATTGTATTTAATAAAAGTATTATTATTCAGGCATGTTATTAATTAGGACCTGATTTCAAACAGCAAACCACACACAGTAGAAACAAACTGGATTTGGTGTGTTTTTAATCATCTGTGTTGTGTCTGATGAGATTTGTCATGTCACTGGAAACCAGTGACATGACAGCTTGTTTGGCCAACGCAGTCAACAGCTTCTTGCACCGTTGTTTTCATCCTCCTATTGGATGCATCAAACAGCTCAGGGAATCAGGGTGTCCCTGGGGTGGGAGTGGCCGTGCCGGAGATGTTGCTCTGTGCGCATCAGCCCTCGATGTGCTCACACTGTGTTGGCCCCACGAGAAGCTGGATTTCTTGGCCCCCTTGGCTCGAGCCTGCGTCCTGCTCATTTCCAGCAAGGGGAGAAGGTCTAGTTCAGGAATCACTTTGCCTGGAGAGCCCGGACAGTGTGTCACGCAGAAGGAAAATGGCAAGAATGTCAGCTGAAAGAGTTTGGACTGAAAAGGAAGCTCAAATCACGAGCTGGCAGGACAACGCTGGCTGGAATGAGGTCCAAGCTCCCCAAGTCATCTGGAGGTTCAGCCACAGTTGGCAGGGTTTCTCACACAGGTCACCGAGGAGGGGAGGGTATCGGAGGGAGAGGAGCACAGTAGAGTTTCCAAAGGCTCAGTCAGTGCCCAGCTGCAGGACTGAGTCTCTGCAGATGGGAGCAGGAGCAAACAATCATCCCTTTTCCCTTCTCTCTAGGACGGATCACACTGTAATTCTGAATTTTGAAGCATTTGCTTCTCTCTCCTAGGAGCCATAGGAAATCACACAGTCTGCAAAGGGGACTGAGAGAACTCCATGCAGGGAGGTTTACATTAATGGAGTGTAGCAGAGAGAAGAAAGGCTTGTTGTCCCTCTCTCCATCCAGAAAATCCCACAAGGACAAAAATCACTGAATCAAAACTGGATTTACAAGAGTCTTGAAGTGAAAGCACTCAGATTCAGAGAAGAAAGGTAATCCACAGTTGGCTCTGCCCAAGGCAAAGCTGACACAGTCACATCTGAGAAGAAGGAATTAACACCTTGTGGTCTGTTAAAACAAGATAGGAAGAAAACAAGGTGAGGGATGCTTTGGAGGACCAACAGGAGACCCACAGCAGCAGCTCCTGTTTCTCTGCTGAGGAAGCTTGAGCTGGAATCAGAAAGGCATAAACAGGACCCCTCACCAGCTGCTTCTGCCAGCTCTTCTCCATCCTGAGTCCACGTTCAGGGAATGCATGAGCAGCTGCAGCACAACCCAACGGCCAGTGCTGGAGCAACGCGCCACATCCCAGGGAACCTGCAAAGGGTCACCAAGAATTGTTTCCTCCTGATCTTGTTTCTGTTTAAGGGGAAGGCTGGTGAAGTGCTGGGAGGGGTGGAGGCAATACTGCACTGCTTTCCTGTGGATTTCACTAAGATGATGCAGCTTGTTTCTCAATTGATTTATGAGTGTACACACACACACACACACAGAGAGTTCTGCACCAGCTCAACCAAGGCAATTAAAAACCTGATCTTAGCTTAATTGGTTCGAGGTTCACTACAAGCAACACTTAAATGCATCTCCAGAAGAGTGGCACACTGAGCTTTGTCTGGTGCTTCAAAGGCACACGTCCAGGCTAACATCCTTGGTCCCTGTCGTGCAGACCACTAGGGCAATCAACCCAGAAAGACACCTATGTGACACCAGAGGTCTCTTCACAGGGTGTTCAAAGTCTGTAATACTGAATTTAGGGGTTTCAAATGTGATCCATTTGCCCATTTGATTCCATCACTTGACCTGCAAAGTACCTTTCTAGTACCTTTCCCTTTCTATAGTAAAACCTCATATAGCAAAAAAACAGTGTCAAAGTCACCTACAGCTTGTCTCCTGCAAATAGAAAGCCAGGAGACGGTTAAGATCCAAGTTCATCATTACCCACAGCCCTTATGTACAGAGGCTTCAACAAAAGCTTTTGATTTAGCCCATCTTACTTGGTAACCTGATTTTCTCGTTCTTAATAAATTCTTTCTGTCCTGAAAACAACTTTCCTTCCCCACTAGTGTAACATAAGTACCTTAAATAAATGGATGTGAACAGAACCCCATACCTGCTAGCAGGGGTGAGCACACCAACCTGGGAAAAATAACATCTCTTGTTCCACTGCTCTCATGCTCAGTGGCAGATCTGGATAGGAGCCAAGACTTTCACAAACATGCCCTCACTGCTGTTTCACAGAAATTGCTGTGTAGTAGCATACTAAGTGAAATCAATAAGCAGGCATTTCTCAAGTACAACAAAGTATCCTTTGCCTTAAAACATTTTTTTCTGTGTAGCTAATGTATAGTCAGTAAGTGAGAGCATCTCCCATCATGGAGCACCTTTCTTTGTTAATAACAAGTGTTTTCCTGATTAAAAAAACATAAAAGGTAAGGAGGGTAGAAAGAAACTCTTAAGTTTAGTCAAGTAAAACCAAGGCTAAAGAAAATTTCATTAAAGACAAATTTCATCCGACGTCTTTAAAAATTCCTCCATGACCACTGTCTTATGACTATTTCCCTGGTACGCATTTCCATCTCATATCAGGCTTGTCTCATTTAATTCTAGTTGGGAAGACAACGGCAGCATGCTAGTGAGAACAGGGCTTTGCTTACATCCAGACATGCTGAAAAATGAAATAGCTCTTAAGGAGTCACTTCTTGAAATACTTGTAGAAGTCCTTAAAAATATTCAGCTCTTGCAAGATTGCCCATTGAAATTGTACTTTCTCAAGTAACTCAGAAAGGAACTTGATTTTTCATAGAACCACAGAACAATTTCAGGTGGAAGGGACCTTAAAGCCCATCCAGTTCCAGCCCTGCCACGGGCAGGGACACCTCCCACTGGATCTGGTTGCTCCACGCCCCATCCAAGCTGGCCTGGAACCCCTCCAGGGATGGGGCAGCTACCACTGCTCTGGGCACCCTGGGCCAGGGCCTCCCCACCCTCACAGCAAAACATTTCTCCCTAAGATCTCACCTCAATCTTCCCTCTTTCAGCTGAGAACCATTCCCCTCATCCTGTCCCTGACCTCCCTGATCCAGAGCCCCTCTGCAACTTTCCTGGAGCCCCTTTCAGGACTGGAAGCTGCTCTGAGGTCTCCCTGGAGCCTTTTCTTCTCCAGGCTGAACAGCCCAAACTCTCTCACTGTGTCCTTGTGCAGGAGGTGCTCCAGCCTTCGGATCATCTCTCTGTCCTCCTCTGTCCTCCCTCCAACAGATCCATGTCCTTCAATATCCTTTTTCATGTCCTGATCTATACCATCCATCTACATAGAAATCTTATATGCAAGCACATACCCATCCTCTAAGTACTCCTTAAGCCAAGCTGCATACTCAGCATGAGCCAACACCTTTGCCTCAGTTCCATCTACCTTCTAGCAACCAGGAGCATTAATTAGACAGCAGTGACATCAACACACGCACTTTGCTGAACCAATTTGTGAACACTAATACAAGCAAGTAGAAAAAACAAGAACTAAAGCAGCCAAGGAAGAGGAAGAGCTGATGACACAGGTGAACAAGTAGCCCAGGGATGTGAGGATGCAACCATTCACCACCATGCATAGTACCAGGATGGCAAAACGGACCTGTCCATAATAAACAAGTTCTGACATTGCTTTACATTTTTCTCATAGCAAAGCAGAAATATGGCTCATACTCAAATAATTATCACCAGTAGCTGTTTTTGCAATTGCCATTTCAGCTCTTGCACCGAGGCTCGGTCTCACATGGTGAGCCAGCGCACACCACAACATTCAGAAAGTTCTCCTTACCCTAAGCTTGCATTGAGGGTTTATTGTTTCTATCCCACTGAAGTATTATTAGCCCTCATCAACCTTGTGTTTTTCTTTATCCTAGTTATTTAAGGGAACTTTTTCCACCTGATCCAGACAAAAGCCTTTCATTTAGCTGCCAGAGATCAAAGTTAATTTGCTTATATCCAAAGGCTTCAGAAAAAAAACACAATCAAAAATATATCCTCCCAATTATACTCGCATTCTCAGAACTGTGAACAGGCGAGACAGAAACACAGCAAGTACCCCTTACACCAGACCCCTGCCTGATGCCTGTTCAGGGTTGGGATCCTGCCTCCTGCCAAGGTCAGCACTCAGGAAAAAACACAGAGGAGACTTCTGTGGGGGGTGGAAAAAAGCAACGGAGACCATCTCTTCATAACATCCTGCATGAACCTTCAGGCCCCTTTCATCATCCCAGATTTGTATTCCCAGGGGTGACGTTCCAGAGCCACATTTCCAAAGATAACACCTTCTCATTTTGGGGTGTCTTGATTTTTTTCAGCAGCTCCAAGAGCTGACAGAAACATAGGAGGTTTGCGTGTCCCTGGGCACAGCCCTGGTAGATACTCAATAACAACCTCACATGAGTGCCGGCTGCTGTAATCACAGAAATCAGACATAAGATCCTCAACAAGTGCTACTGAAAAAGCCAGTGTCCAGTACGATCACAGTATTCTGTACTAGATTTGCTCACAAAGCTGACACTGTCCTTTTTGGGTTTTAATTTGTTAAAATTAAGTTTTGTCTTATTTTAATTTTAATCCCATTTTGCCTGCTGTTGCACCATCTGAGAGCAAATTTGCAAGCAAAGCTCTGCACTAGAGAACACAGAAAGCCTTTATCAGAACATGCTTATCCTTTTATGGCACAGAATTATTAGATGTACGTCCCTTTGGTGACGATCCATATAGCTGGGATGCAATTTCCAGGCTTGAGTCCAAGCACAGATAGCTTAACCCTTCTGTGCTAAGCTTTAGCAAAACTCTCCCGAGGCTGCAGTCCTCAACTCACACAGTTTTCCACTGACACACAGCTCTCCAGCTCAGTTCAAGGGTGGGTTTAGCATGATCACAGAATCACAAAATGTCCTGAGTTGGAAGGGACCAAAAGGATCATCGAGTTCTTCCTCCTTCCCTTGCGAGGAAGCCGTAGACCGCGATGAGGTCTCCCCTCACTCTCCTTTTCTCCAGGCTGAACAGACCAAGTGACTTCAGCCACTCTTCCTATAGTTTCCCCCCCGTAAACCCTTCACCAACTTTGTGGCCTCATCTGGACGCACTCCAGTAGCTTTAGTTTTTGGGGTTTTTTTTATCATTTGGAACCCAAAATTGCACACAGGGCCCAAGGTGGGGCCACACCAGTGTGGAACAGAGCAGGATAACCATCTCCCTTAACCAGCTGGCAGCGCCGTTCCGGATGCACACCAGGACACAGTTGTCCCTCTTGGCTGAGAAGATTTCACAGATTTCTTCACCCTTCACAGCTGGGAATGAGCTCATGGTAGCTTTTAATTTTTCCCTGGGGTAACCAATTAAATATTTCCCACTTTATCCTTTAAAAGAGACTTTGAGGTCTTTAACTTTCAAAGCTACTTTCTGATTAATTACGAATGCTTCATCTAGCAGCCAAGGGAAGAAGAGCACTCAGCACCCATCTTAAAACCTGTTGACTCCAAAAAATATTTCACGAGTCCAGCTTGATACTTAATGTTAAAAAAGTGTGCACACTTGCAAGTGTGCAAATCAGAGGAGGAACTGTAGACTAGGAGATGGGAACAGAAAGAAAACACACCCAGTGTCAATAGGATGTCCCTAAATCCATGATACTCCACCCAGAGAGACTTTGTCAACTCAGCCTTTGCCAAGGTACACCATGAAATTCCCTTCAGATGTTTCCAAGAAAGAATATTTAATTGCTGTCCAAGAATGCAGACTTTGCACTGATGAGCTCTCAGCATCTTTCTGAGACACTTTTAGCCCACTTTCCAGAGAAAAATGGATTTATTTAGCTGCACTGCCTACGTTGGTCCTCCCAGACTTATTTTCCCCAAGATTTCTTGCAAGAGTTGGCTAAATTTTAGCTGAGTTTGACAAAGTAGTAGGTGTTTTGTGGGTATGTAATTATCTCTTCAGTCTCCCAAAAATCACATATAGGGCTGAGGAAAGGGGCCAAGACTAGCACTCAGAGAAAAAGGTTGAACACCTTGTTATCCTTCTTAATTCAGCAGTTGACCACCTAAACCGCACTCAAAAGCAGCGCTAATAATTGGTTTGCTAATAGCTCCAGGGTGAAGACTGCAGTAGGGGTGTCAGGAGGGAGACAAGTGCGAATAGGGTGGAGACTCACATAAAAACCAGCCTTGATAGGCACCAGGGTTTCTACTATCGTGGCCTCTCTTTAATGAACTGAAGGGTTTGTACAGTTGCCTTCCCTCCAGGACCTGTGAAACACCAGAAATCACAGGGCTCTCACCAAGACAAATGACGAGCACTAACTAGACACATCTGCTTATCTGCACTCACCTTCCTCCTTCTGGGCCTCAAAAATAAAATTAAA
Organism: Clamator glandarius; assembly: GCA_033459285.1. Lineage (NCBI taxonomy): Eukaryota > Metazoa > Chordata > Aves > Cuculiformes > Cuculidae > Clamator > Clamator glandarius. Next base: position 7,992 of record JAUNZM010002753.1, read on the forward strand.
AAGGCAGTGGGCTCCTTTGTATTAGCTTCAGAAGAAAAGCAAGCAGTTTAAGAGCACTGAAATTAAGCTTTGTAAGCATTTTCTTCATTAAGGAGCATGAGGCATGTTGCAGGGCAACGTACCAGATATACTTCAGCTTGCAGGGCTGCCAGTCCAGCCATCAAATTCTCCTCCAAAAATCAGAATACAGACATATGGTAGATACCGAGTTTTACTAGCCCTTCAGGGCTGTCCTTGAGCATGCTCTAACAGCCAGTATGTTGCAAGTGCGCTCCAGCTATTTGTGAAACACCGTGTACAAGTGAGCTGGAGCACTGCCCCAGGGTACATTCAGCCCGTGGGAGCTGTGTTTTTGTCATGGAATAACCCCAAGCAAGCCACACCACTTCTGCATGCCTCAGTTTCCCTACAGGTAGCTAGAAGGTTTGTTCATTAGTTACAGCACGTTATCAGCAGGTATAAACAGGGAATTCTGAATACACTCCCTGTGTGGGGTAAGGAGAAGGAACAAGGTCGAGATACCTTGGCAGGGCTTCTTCTGGAAAAATTATGTTGGTTTATTAAAGTAATAATCCATGCTGTGAATTTGTATCAGCACAGCTCTTCAGACACACTAGCTCTTGAGCAAAAATAAAACGCCCCTTGCCATGAATTCAGTGCCGTGCACACCAACGTTTGTGCGCATCAGCATTAAATTAGTTCTGGCCACTTCAGGGGCAGAGGTGGCAAACCTCACCCTGCAAATATTTTTGTTGATAATGCGTTCTCAAAGCAAGAGAACAGCGTGAAGCCCTGTGACTCACCAGGTCACCGCATGAAACCACAGCACAAATTGTGCCTATTGCCTGCAACCAACCCATTGAGTAAAAATCTGAAGAGAGACTAAAATAGCAGGAGGAAAATGAATGAAGCGGAGACAGGACGCAAGGCTTCCAGATGCACTGGTATTAATCACTGGTGGTCTTATCTCACAGAATAGAAACAGATAAGAAACTAACAGATGACAAACTAATGATGTTCTACGCAAATTATGTTAAAATCCTACATGATAAGAGTTAGCCAGCTGTATCAGAAGTGTGACCAGCAGGTCACAGGGAGTATTCCACTGCTCTGCTCAGATGAATCCTCATCTGGAGTTCTGGAGACCTCTGAACAGGAAGGAGTCCAGAGGAGGCCACGAGTATGGTGCCAGGAGGGCACCACAAGGCAAAAACAGGACAGAAAGAAATGTCTTCTGGTACTGACAGACACAGAAAGGTGAGAAGAGCATTGGCGGGGAGAAGTTTACCAGCTAAAGGCAGGTGTGTATTGCCCCCATTAAAGGTAACCTGCAGAACTGGAAGCAAATGTTATTGGAGAATCTAGTCCAAGACCCAGGTTTGTTTACGCCCTGTGGAGTTTTCCTGCTATTTGCTATGACGTGACAGCATCAGGGAGGAGTTGCAAGCCAAGTCACGCTTGCACAATTCACCCCAGTCACACCTCACCAGCAAATCTACCACGTGCAGCTGAACTGCCGCTCAGCCTGGGATCTACTCTAAAACCCACCTGGGGACAGTTGTGCCCTTCCCAGTCTCTGACTCATTGTTTGGATGGTAACTGCGTTACACAAGCACATATGAAAACACAGTAACGGCCACTGCAGTGAGTGCTGACGTAAGATAAATGCTTTGTTCACGCTTTATGAGGCGATCTGCCCAGGAGTTGTTCTTCTAAATAAAGGACCCTTAGGAGCAAGGCTTCAGCAGCATATGGTCAGTGTAAAGCGTTAGATGGTTTTTGCTGAAACATGGACAACGATCACCTTCCTCTGTCCCAAAAGCCATCTTAGCCCAGTTACTCCTGTCCTGAAAGAAATATTAATGTTAAAATGCATGGCAAGGGAAGAGGTTTACACAGGCAACCTGCAGTTAAGTACCAGAATCCCACAAGACATCGGCTGGAGATGGGCTTATGATGCCTCGGTGCAGTCTCCATATTTGCCTTTCTGTGATTTAAAAAACATACTTTTTCATAACTATTACTCAGCTTTTAAAAAGGAGCAGAGCTCACCGAGTATGGGAAGGGGAATAGACCAAATATTTTCTGTAATCTAAGTTTCCAAAGAACAGTTCTCTTTTTCATGTGCTTATCAAGTCATTTTGCAAATCAACATTTTTTTAAATTTACCAGTGGGGAAAAAAACCCTCAACAACTAATCATTTGAGTAAAAAAACCACAAATGTGACAAATAGCAACAGCAACTGCCTCTCCTGCCCAAATCTCCAAAGGAAACTAGGAACGGACAGAAAAAGGAAGGGTGAAAATGATAGCACAAACACTTCAGGCACAGAATAGACTTGATGTGTTTAAGGCACTGCAGAGACAAAAATGTTTAAAGAAAATTGGCTACAGAATATATAAAGACAGAAAGAAGCAATGATGTTCTCTTCTTCATCTACACTTAGAGAAAAGCTGTAGGATGCTGAGAAAAGGAAACATCCTCCATTTGGTCACTCAAAGGGAGGTATTACAGGATTCAGCTCCTGGAGCCATGTGATTACAAATGCTGTGGCTGCCAAGAGTAATTTTCCAGTGCTTGCAACTGCAAAGAAACCTTCAAAAAGCATTTCATTATTTTAACCAGAATACTACGTCTGCCTCATTGCAAGTCCACAATGAATTGGAAAAAAACTGTTGTGTGCCAACAGCTAGATATAAACCATGAATGAGTACTTATTTATGTGTGGTCAGATTTGTCTGGAGCCAGCAAGCATCCATTGTACCCATGGAGCTTGGAGATCCTTCCAGATGAGAAGTATTAATAAAGCAAGCTATAGTAGCATTCTCGTATTTTCTGCTTGATTTCTTTAATTTAATTTCATGCTTCACTTTTGTTTTCTTGGTGTTTTGTGTGCTGTAACATTTGTTATCATTCATTATTCTGGTTGACAGAGAATGCATAATCTTTTAGGAGTGATATGACATTTACATTCACTTCTGAGTTATTAGATGCCGTCTCATAAGTGATGAAGAATGTCAGACCTTGACATCTTGTGTTTGGCATATCAACTGAGTTTCCTTTGCAGCATCCTCTCAGTTAGTCACTATCAATACTCTTAGCCTGGAATAGAAACAAGCACAGTAACTTCCTAACATGTACAGAAATAACAATTACAGAATCCATCTGACGGCTTACGTGCTGCACGTACAATACAGAGGTCAGACGAGATTCTGCATCTTTGTTCATGAAAACACTCTCTTTAGAGTCAAGAAACTTACTCCTCTGAGAAAGTACCACTCCAAGTGGCAAAAGAAGGTCTTGAACATATTGTAAAGTAAAATTATAGTACTGTTTAACTCCAAGCTGGAGCATACAGAGTAATGAAATGGGTAGCTTTCTCACTTAATAAAATATTACTGCCATTACCAACCCTGAAGATGGTCATTAAAAACTTCAGGCACCCGCAGCCGGCTGCTCCCTGCACCTCCCATCCACGGAGTCCCAGTAACCCCGTGCACCCTGAGACCTGGCAGTGCACTCTCCAGTGAGGGGTTAACCCCAACACAAGTCAGTGTCAGGTGCTGCAGGGGCATCAGCCATTTCCCAGTTGAAGTACTGACCCCATTCATACAAGAGCCAATAACGAGGGATTAGACATCCCTACAGATATGTGCGTGCCAACCTCCCATCCCAAAGTCTGGGAAGTGACATCCAAGCATTTCTAGATGGCATCTCGTATCTCCTTCAAGAAACCTCTTAAACAAAGTGATTTCTCTTTTGGCCCCAAGTTCTTTCAACTGTGCAAATGCCCACACGGAAAAACTCACCTACAAGCTGCCTATAGAGCATCTGCCTTCTCCAATGAGTGAAACCACTCAAGATTTTCATCAGTAGCATTTAAACACAGAGTGGCAGGCAGTAAAACTGCATGTGAACGTGACTGTTCCCTTTATCACTATATCTGCCCCTGAGTGGTAGTTGGAGGGAGACAGCATTTCAAGTCTAGCTGTGTAGTGGCTCTTAGTGAGACTGATGAACCAGCTCTATCCACATCCTTGATCCAGAGTGCCAGGAGACAAGCAACACGTGGACACAAGCCATCGTTCCATGTCAAGCAATTTTCTACCAGCTCTTCAGCTGCTACATGTCTTTGATTTAAGACACTGCTCCTTCTAGAAGAAGCATCGGAGCATCCTTTCTCAAGGCTGTGGGACGCTGCGAGGGGTTTCATGTTGCATTCATCATAGATACAAACATGATAAATAATGGTATGAAAGCTGCTAGTGGAAACTACAGACAAATCAAGAACCGACAAAAGGAAGGACTGCACAAAGGAGGCAGAAAGAAAAGCAGCTACATGGCATAACATTCTTGTCAAGCCGTGCACGCTCACCTAATCCCTTTTCACTGCTGTTTAGGTATTGAAATGGCTTTTTTTCTCCAAGTCAGTGTTGGCAACAGCTCTCCCTAATTTTGTACCAAAAGGTGGCAGCACTCTAACCACCTTCAACATGATTGTCCCTGTTCCTGCTATTATTTCCCAAGGCACTATGGAGAGAAGGACCCATGGACCACAGCTTTCAGAATCAAGAAAATATTTCCAAATGTCCCCGTGAACTTAGACCCCGTTATATCAACTTTTGCCTTGTCACAGTCTGGTTAGAGTGAGGAGGTTATTATTCTTTTGAGAGGTGCTTTAGATGCAACCCTATTCAACCAGAAGCTACACCCTATCTGTAGGCAGCAAATTGGGAGCCTGCAGGTTCCGGGAATACAAGAACACAATAAAGCAGCAGAAACAGGAACGTGGATAAGCTATTAGCACTCCTTCAAAATAAGATGAAAACGTTTCAAACACTTCGTGTTTAAATATGAACAAAAGGTCAAGGGCAAACACCTTGTAAAACATACAACAAGAGGAAAAAAAGTCACAAAACCAAAAGGAACAAAACCAAGCAAACCTGCACCACCAGCCCCTAACTCTTCCAAAAAACTTCAGAAATTATTTGCACTGATCCAAAGCAAGAGAGCAGCCCAGGCTGGTTAAGCAGAGATCTCACTAAAAATTCATGTCTAATTCAGATTTAGGTAAAAGCCCAGAAGTAACCATAAACAAACCCAAAACTTATAGTAAAGGTATTGGTAGCACCCAGATGAATAACAGATGCACTAGCAGCACCTCAGCCAGCATCAGGATTATTACACGCTGCCTACCTGGGAGGTGGAGGGGGATGAAACAGAAATCATAACCTCTTGGTCTCAGACCATCTCGATGTGTATTGAAACAAAACAATAACACAATCCTGAATTCTAAACAGCTGATTTTCTACTTATATTAATATATCTCTTTCTCCATTCAGAGAGCTGCAGCTTTGCCCTCTTTGTTGCTGGTTCATTTGCTACTTAAAAGCAGCAGTCCCAAGCCCCAGTATGAGACTTTGCACAGTTGCTCAGTCACAGGTTTAACTAATAAATTCAGCTCTATTTTGCTCACAAAATCAGTTTGCAACTTGTGCTTGAAAAGCCTAAGGTGAAAAGCTGACCTCGTTGAGGTCAGAAGGTGTTTTCTCCACTCCCTACTCTAACAGATCAGTAAAATACGTTCATGTTTATTTCTGAACTTAATGTTGTAGGCAAGAGATCTAAACCAAGGACTTCACTAGAGTTCATTTAGTGTGACTATCGGCTATTCATTGCCTGTGGGGCTTGATCAGACACTTAATGCTACATTTGCACCCACATTTGCTACCAGAGATGCTGCAAAACTGTGCAGGTGTCTAAACACACCATCAAAGTCTTCCAAGAGATTATTCCAGACTAAAAAATCCCGTGCAGCAAGATCATTGTGTAACAAGAAATTAGCTGCTGATTAAGGAAGATCATCAGCACTTCTGGAAAAGGGCTCTAACCCATGCGCCGGGCAGGCTTACATTACGTGTGCTGTTGCAACAGGGGCTTTTCAATCATCTCTTGAACAGCTGTAATTTGTATCATCTATTTTGGTCACCATGGAGAATGTTAAGTTACTTGCACCCTCTGAGGTTCCTATGCCTTGGGACATGATTCCCAAACACATTTTAGCACATGCTGAAATAGTTGCCTGTCAAGGAAAGGTGCCTTGAATCACAGTTAATCACCCATGCAACTTGCTGTTACCCAGCCACAAAGAAAACAGATGATCACCAAACACCTGCAGGGGCGATGCTGCCAGGAGCACGAGGAGGCAGGAAAAGCAGGTGCAGGTAAACTCTTGCACATGAACAGTTCATTAAAATGAATCACATCCCACAGACTCACAGAGGCGAATTCAGGATGTAATGACAGTGCCCGACTTTCGAGATCTTGACTTTGCCAACTTACTAATGCCCCCAGCTCATTAAAAGCCAAGAAGAAAAACTATCCTACAGTCCAGCAGTGCTGATTTCTTGCACATTTCATCAGCAGGATTTGGATGTTCAGATCCACAGCAAGTCCTTCAGTTAACTGACAACGAGGAGCAGTACAAAGCTGCTAAATCTCTCACTGACCTCCAGTACAAAGGGATGGAGATGATGATTGTCAACTGTCTATGAGACAGGAGATACAAATACTTGATTAGTGGCTCCAACTCCATACGCATCAGGTACACCTTGCCATCCCCAGCCTCATCCTAATGTTCTCATCCTTCTCTGTCACCCTCAGCAGCTCCTCCCAGATCACCTCCCACCTCCAAGACCTGCTCTTTCACCCACAGCTCTTCCCAATTCTCCCTTTTTGTCTACTCTTCCTCAATAATCAAAACCCAAGAGGCTGCCTCCTCCACTACCTGGAACAAAAGGTGTTTCCAGCCACCTAGAAGCTCTAAGACTAAAACAGCACATCTATAATCTATTCCTTGGCCTTTGTAAAATGCAAATACAGCCTCTTTGAAAATGTATCAGTTCTCATGCACCTGTCACATTTAAGCACAGGCTTCCACTCAGTTCATGCTGTAATTTAATGCTGTATTTGGACATTTCCCAGCCTGCACATTCTCCTCCTGTACCACCCCAGGGGTCTTGTACCAGCTTCCACTAGGCCTTTGATGGAGAGCAGCCAGACTGCTCATTAGCCCGTCACGAAGCTGCTCACCAGTCCCACTCCCAAGTTCCCCATCACTTCAGTGGCAGAGCTGCAGTAACTGGGCTGCGTGTTTTTCAGGCCAGGATTAGCGTTGCTTCAGCCAAACACTAATGGCCCATCCTGCGGCATATCCCACCACATCTCCTCAACGCCAATGCAGTCGCAGTTTTATCACTGCTTTTGGGTTCATCCTGTCTATTTGACAGGCAGATGGGAGAGTCTTAACAATTTGCTCAGTGGCCTTTGTTCTCAGCACTGCTTCTTGCCTCACCTGCCTGGAAAACGGTGAGAACGGACATGTTATGTCACCCAATGGCTGCTAGAAAGGCCTAGACAACTACATTAGAGGACTAGGAAGCATGATTGAAACCTGGCCAGCAAATATTTAAAAGCTTCAAATAGCCATTATACAAACATGTTAATATGGACAGCAGGCCCTGGTCCTGCCGTTTAAAGAATCATAGAATGGCTTGGGTTGGAAGGGACCCTAAAGACCATCCCGTTCCAACCCCTGCCATGGGCAGGGACACCTCCCACTGGATCAGGTTGCTCCAAGCCTCATCCAACCTGGCCTGGAACCCCCCCCGGGATGGGGCAGCCACCTCTGCTCTGGGCAACCTGGGCCAGGGCCTCCCCACCCTCACAGGAAACAATTTCTTCCTAAGATGTCACCTAGATCTTCCCTCTCTCACCTTAAAACCATCCTCTCCTTGTCCTATCCCTGTCCTATCCCTGCACTCCCTGATCCAGAGCCCCTCCCAGCTTTCCTGGAGCCCCTTTCAGTACTGGAAGTTGCTCTAAGGTCTCCCCACAGCCTTCTCTTCTCCAGGCTGAGCAACCCCACATCTCTCAGCCTCCAGAACTGGATGCAGGGCTCCAGGTGGGGTCTCACCAAAGGGCCAGAATCCTCTCCCACATCTGCTAGTCCCACTGCTTTGGATGCAGCCTAGGACACTGCTGGTTTCTGGGCTGCAAGTGCACGTTGCGGGCTCACAATGAGTTTCTCATCCCTCAGCACCCTCAATTCTTTCTTTTCAGGGCTGCTCTCAGTTCACTCTCTGCCCAATCTGTAGTTGTGCTTCTCTCTGCTTTGGCTTTTAACAGCTCAAAGGTAGCACCAGGAAGGTGGACTTTTGCCCAAGCTCAGTGCGCACTGAGGGAAAGCCCTGCTTTGCCCTCTCCCAGCACAGCTGGGGCCACAGCTGATGGAGACCCCATGCCAGGGCTTGATATGAACTCGCCTCCTCCGAACCAGAGCCACACCGCCAGAGCATTCTGTGAGCCCCAGAACCACATCTCATTCAAAAGCAGCTGGGATCCATGAAGCAGGTGAGGCTCAGCAGGAGGTGCACAGGACAACCATGGGCACAGCAGGACAGGCTCAGGCTCATCAGTGAGACAGGACAGTCAGGGACAGACCTAAGTCTCTCTGCAGGGACAGGGCTGCCACAGACACCCCTGTCCATCCTGGTGCCCACAGTCTTTGGGTGGGTCAACTTTTTCCAAAGGCAAAGGAGCAGTAACCAGGCGCTGTTCATGCTGTTTCTAGCCCACGGCGGGGTTCCTCATCCCTGTATCCCAACTGTATTCCCTACTTTCCAGATGGTCAGGGTGACTGGAGAGCAAGCTTAGAGCCACCTGCGCTGGCCCCCGCCCTGCAGAATACAACCCAGTAAGAAAATCTCCCCTAAAACCACTAAAATCAGGGGTATTGGCCCTCACCTCCAGTCCATTTTGTGCCAACGCTGATTGCTCACCACACTCCGCAAAACCGATCCCGTCACTTGTACTGCAAACAGTGAGATGCAAACAACTTGCTCCTGGCTAGTTTGATAACAAAAACTACAGATCCAGCGCAGCGAACCGGCCACCACAGGGAAGCAGGTGGGAATTTTACATTGGCCAAACTCTGTTGCTAACAAAAAAAAAAAAAAACACCATCTTCCAGAAATGATTGGAAAGTAAGTGGAAGAGCTTTGAAGCCCAGCTCTAGGAATACAAATAGAA
>JAUNZM010002754.1:0-60238 GCA_033459285.1 Clamator glandarius
TGCAATGGGCGTGGCCAGGCGTGGCGTCAACCAATGAGGAGGCGCAGAGGGCGTGGCCGAGGTCCCGCGGGCCAATGGGGGAGCGCGGCGGAGGGGGCGGGACCTACGGTGGAGAGGGGGCGGGGTCTGAATCGGAGGGGGCGGGGCCTGGCGGGGCGGCCATGTCGCGGCGGCGGTGGCGGGGCCCGCAGGGCGGCGAGGGCCGAGGGGACATGGGGAAGATGGCGGCGGGGGGGGGGCGGCTCGGGGCGATACTACGGCGGGGGGGGAGGAGGAGGGGGAGGAGGTGATGGCGGAGGAGGAGGAGGAGGAGGAGGAGGAAGGGCTCCCAAGCGCCAGAAGACCGAGAACGCGGAGCCGCCGCCGCCGCCACACGGAGGGCCGGGGGGGGGCGGGGCCGGAGCAGCCGGAGCGGTGAGAGGGGGGGAGAAAAGGGCGTGTTTTCAGGGGTTTGGGGGCATCAGGAGGGGTTTGGGGGGGATTCGGGGGACAAAAGTGTGTTTGGAGGGGGTTTGGGGGCATCATGAGGGATTTGGGGGGTGAGAAGTGTGTTTGGAGGGGATTTGGGGGTATCATGAGGGATTTGGGGGGGACAAGAGTGTGTTTGGAGGGGATTTGGGGGTCTATGAGGGGTTTGGGTGGGTCAAAAGCATGTTTGGAGGGGGTTTTGTGGGACAAAAGTGTGTTTGGAGGGGGTTTGGGGGCATCATGAGGGATTTGGGGGGTGAGAAGTGTGCTTGGAGGGGGTTTGAGGGCTCAGAAGCGCGTCTGGAGGGGACGGCGACGGTTTGGGGGGGTCAAAAGCAAGTTTGGAGGGGGTTTTGTGGGACAAAATTGTGTTTGGAGGGGGCTTGGGGGCATCATGAGGGGTTTGGGGGGTACAAGAGTGTGTTTGGAGGGGATTTGGGGGTCCATGACGGGTTTGGGTGGGTCAAAAGCATGTTTGGAGGGGGTTTTGTGGGACAAAAGTGTGTTTGGAGGGAGTTTGGGGGCATCATGAGGGATTTGGGGGGTGCGAAGTGTGTTTGGAGGGGGTTTGGGGGCATCATGAGGGATTTGGGGGGGACAAGAGTGTGTCTGGAGGGGGTTTGGGGGCATCATGAGGGATTTGGGGGGTGAGAAGTGTGCTTGGAGGGGGTTTGGAGGGTCAGAAGCGTGTTTGGAGGGTGTTTGTGGGGGACAGAAATGTGCTTGGAGGGGGGTGTGAGGGGTCAGAAGTGCGTCTGGAGGGGACCGCGACGGTTTGGGGGGGTCAAAAGCAAGTTTGGAGGGGTTTGGGGGGCATTGTGAGGAATTTGGGGAGTCAGAAGTGTGTTGGGGGGGGTTTAGGGGGGACAAAAGTGTGTTTGGAGGGGGTTTGGGGGCATCATGAGGGATTTGGGGGTGACAAGTGTGTTTGGAGGGGGTTTGGGGGCATCATGAGGCTTTTGGGGGGTGACAAGTGTGTTTGGAGGGGTTTTGGATGCATCATGAGGCATTTGGGGGGGACCACGACGGGTTTGGGTGGGTCAGAAGCATGTTTGGAGGGGGTTTTGTGGGACAAAAGTGTGTTTGGAGGGGGTTTGGGGGCATCATGAGGCTTTTGGGGGGTGACAAGTGTGTTTGGAGGGGGTTTGGGGGCATCGTGAGGCTTTTGGGGGGTGACAAGTGTGTTTGGAGGGGGTTTGGGGGCATCGTGAGGGATTTGGGGGGTGACAAGTGTGCTTGGAGGGGGTTTGGGGGCATCATGAGGGATTTGGGGGGTGACAAGTGTGTTTGGAGGGGGTTTGGGGGCATCGTGAGGGATTTGGGGGGTGAGAAGTGTGCTTGGAGGGGGTTTGGGGGCATCATGAGGGATTTGGGGGGTGACAGGTGTGTTTGGAGGGGGTTTGGGGGCATCATGAGGGATTTGGGGGGTGAGAAGTGTGTTTGGAGGGGGTTTGGGGGCATCATGAGGCTTTTGGGGGGTGACAAGTGTGTTTGGAGGGGGTTTGGGGGCATCGTGAGGCTTTTGGGGGGTGACAAGTGTGTTTGGAGGGGGTTTGGGGGCATCGTGAGGCTTTTGGGGGGTGACAAGTGTGTTTGGAGGGGGTTTGGGGGCATCGTGAGGGATTTGGGGGGTGACAAGTGTGCTTGGAGGGGGTTTGGGGGCATCATGAGGCTTTTGGGGGGTGACAAGTGTGTTTGGAGGGGGTTTGGGGGCATCGTGAGGGATTTGGGGGGTGAGAAGTGTGCTTGGAGGGGGTTTGGGGGCATCATGAGGCTTTTGGGGGGTGACAAGTGTGTTTGGAGGGGGTTTGGGGGCATCATGAGGGATTTGGGGGGTGAGAAGTGTGTTTGGAGGGGGTTTGGGGGCATCATGAGGGATTTGGGGGGGACAAAAGTGTGTTTGGAGGGGGTTTGGGGGCATCATGAGGGATTTGGGGGGTGCGAAGTGTGTTTGGAGGGGGTTTGGGGGCATCATGAGGGATTTGGGGGGGACAAGAGTGTGTCTGGAGGGGGTTTGGGGGCATCGTGAGGGATTTGGGGGGTGAGAAGTGTGCTTGGAGGGGGTTTGAGGGCTCAGAAGCGCGTCTGGAGGGGACGGCGACGGTTTGGGGGGGGTCAAAAGCGCGTTTGGCGGGGGTTTGGGGGGCATCGTGAGGAATTTGGGGAGTCCGAAGTGTGTTGGGGGGGGGGGGGGGGGACACACAAAAGCGCGTTTGGAGAGGGTTTTGGGGGGTTGGGAGGGATTTGGGGGTCAAAAGCGCGTTTGGAGGGGGTTTGCAGGCGCTCATAAGGGGCTTGGGGGGGGGGGTCAGGAGGGTTTGGGGGGGTCAGGCAGGGACTGAGGGTTTGGGGGGGATTTGGGGGGTTGGGGGGGGGTTCCCCGTTCTGAAGCCGCCGCGGGGGGGGGGTTTTTTCCGGTCAGGAGAACTACGAGGATCCGCACAAGACGCCGGCGTCGCCCGTCGTGCACATCCGCGGGCTCATCGACGGCGTCGTGGAGGCCGACCTGGTGGAGGCGCTGCAGGAGTTCGGGCCCATCAGGTGAGGGATTGGGAATGCCGGGATTGGGAATGCCGGGATTGGGAATGCCGGCTTCAGGAATCTTGTACCTGCTCCGTCAGGTGAGGGATTGGGAATGCCGGGAGCGGGAATGCCGGGTTCAGGAATCTTGTACCTGCTCCGGCTCCGTCAGGTGAGGGATTGGGAATGCCGGGATTGGGAATGCCGGGTTCAGGAATCTTGTACCTGCTCCGTCAGGTGAGGGATTGGGAATGTCAGGTTCAGGAATCTTGTACCTGCTCCGTCAGGTGAGGGATTGGGAATGCCGGGAGCGGGAATGCCGGCTTCAGGAATCTTGTACCTGCTCCGGCTCCGGCAGGTGAGGGATTGGGAATGCCGGGACCGGGAATGCCGGCTTCAGGAATCTTGTACCTGCTCCGTCAGGTGAGGGATTGGGAATGCCGGGTTCAGGAATCTTGCTCCGGCTCCATTAGGTGAGGGATTGGGAATGCCGGGAGCGGGAATGCTGGGTTCAGGAATCTTGTACCTGCTCCGGCTCCGTCAGGTGAGGGATTGGGAATGCCGGGAGCGGGAATGCCGGCTTCAGGAATCTTGTACCTGCTCCGTCAGGTGAGGGATTGGGAATGTCAGGTTCAGGAATCTTGTACCTGCTCCGTCAGGTGAGGGATTGGGAATGCCGGGAGCGGGAATGCCGGCTTCAGGAATCTTGTACCTGCTCCGGCTCCGTCAGGTGAGGGATTGGGAATGCCGGGAGCGGGAATGCCGGCTTCAGGAATCTTGTACCTGCTGCGGCTCCGGCAGGTGAGGGATTGGGAATGCCGGGTTCAGGAATCTTGTACCTGCTCCGGCTCCGTCAGGTGAGGGATTGGGAATGCCGGGATTGGGAATGCCGGGTTCAGGAATCTTGTACCTGCTCCGGCTCCGTCAGGTGAGGGATTGGGAATGCCGGGAGCGGGAATGCCGGCTTCAGGAATCTTGTACCTGCTCCGGCTCCGTCAGGTGAGGGATTGGGAATGCCGGGTTCAGGAATCTTGCTCTGGCTCCATTAGGTGAGGGATTGGGAATGCCGGGAGCGGGAATGCCGGCTTCAGGAATCTTGTACCTGCTCCGTCAGGTGAGGGATTGGGAATGCCGGGTTCAGGAATCTTGTACCTGCTGCGGCTCCGTCAGGTGAGGGATTGGGAATGCCGGGAGCGGGAATGCCGGCTTCAGGAATCTTGTACCTGCTCCGTCAGGTGAGGGATTGGGAATGTCAGGTTCAGGAATCTTGTACCTGCTCCGGCTCCGTCAGGTGAGGGATTGGGAATGCCGGGATTGGGAATGCCGGGTTCAGGAATCTTGTACCTGCTCCGGCTCCATCAGGTGAGGGATTGGGAATGCCGGGAGCGGGAATGCCGGGAGCGGGAATGCCGGCTTCAGGAATCTTGTACCTGCTCCGTCAGGTGAGGGATTGGGAATGCCGGGTTCAGGAATCTTGTACCTGCTCCGGCTCCGTCAGGTGAGGGATTGGGAATGCCGGGTTCAGGAATCTTGCTCCGGCTCCGTCAGGTGAGGGATTGGGAATGCCGGGAGCGGGAATGCCGGCTTCAGGAATCTTGTACCTGCTCCGGCTCCGTCAGGTGAGGGATTGGGAATGCCGGGAGTGGGAATGTCAGGTTCAGGAATCTTGTACCTGCTCCGTCAGGTGAGGGATTGGGAATGCCGGGTTCAGGAATCTTGCTCCGGCTCCATTAGGTGAGGGATTGGGAATGCCGGGAGCGGGAATGCTGGGTTCAGGAATCTTGTACCTGCTCCAGCTCCGTCAGGTGAGGGATTGGGAATGCCGGGAGCGGGAATGCCGGGTTCAGGAATCTTGTACCTGCTCCGGCTCTGTCAGGTGAGGGATTGGGAATGCCGGGAGCAGGAATGCCGGGTTCAGGAATCTTGTACCTGCTCTGGCTCTGTCAGGTGAGGGATTGGGAATGCTGGGAGCGGGAATGTCAGGTTCAGGAATCTTGTACCTGCTCCAGCTCCGTCAGGTGAGGGATTGGGAATGCCGGGAGCGGGAATGTCAGGTTCAGGAATCTTGTACCTGCTCCGGCTCCATCAGGTGAGGGATTGGGAATGCTAGAACCACGAATGCTTGGATTGGGAATGCTCTGTCTGCTCCAGCTTCGTTAGAAGAGGGATTGGGGACGTTAGTTTTGTAGATGGAGAGTTGGGAATGCTGGAACCAGGAATGCTGGGGTCAAGAATGCCGTACCTGCTCCGGCTTCATTAGATGAGGGATTGGGAATGCCGGGATCAGGAATGCTATACCTGCTCCGGCTTCGTTAGATGAGGGATTTGGAATGCTAGAATCAGGAATGCTGGGATCAGGAACGCTCTGCCTGCTCCGGCTCCATCAGGTGAGGGATTGGGAACGCAAGACCAGGAATACTGGGATGGGGAATGTTGTGCCTGCTCCGGCTGCATTAGATGAGGAGTTGGGAACGCCAGCACCACGAATGCCGGGATCGGGAATCCTGTACCTGCTCCGGCTCCATTAGATGAGGGATCGGGACCACGAATGCCAGGAGCGCCCGGGGCGGGGATCCAGCTCCCGCTCCGTCTCTCTCCAAGCCCGTGAGGGGAGGGCTCGGGAGCGCCAGGGGCTATCCGCATCTCCTCCCTCGGCATCTCCGCGTCTCTCCCTTCCCGCCGTTCCCAGCTACGTGGTGGTGATGCCGAAGAAGCGGCAGGCGCTGGTGGAGTTCGAGGACATTCTGGGCGCCTGCAACGCCGTCAACTACGCGGCCGACAACCAGATCTACATCGCGGGGCATCCGGCCTTCGTCAACTACTCCACCAGCCAGAAGATCTCGCGGCCCGGAGACGCCGACGACTCCCGCGGCGTCAACAACGTCCTGCTCTTCACCATCCTCAACCCCATCTACTCCATCACCACCGTGCGTGCCGGGGACGCTGGCATGGGGGGGGATTTGGGAATGCGGAGAGCTCGGTGGTGCCGAGATAGGGGAGCGTCGTGACTCAGCGGTGCCGGGATTGGGGTTGGGAATAGGGAGCGTTTCCCGTTTGCCGCCTCCCTCACCGCTTCCCGGGTTCCCGTCTCTGGCAGGACGTGCTCTACACCATCTGCAACCCCTGCGGCCCCGTCCAGAGGATCGTCATCTTCCGGAAGAACGGCGTCCAGGCCATGGTGGAATATCCTGCCAGATGCGGGAACGCAGGATGGACCCAGGGTGCTCTGGGGCCGGGGATGCGGGATCCTCCTCTGAAAGAAACGCGGGATGCGCTGGGATGTACGCATGGGATGTTCTGGGGTCAGGGATGCGGGATCCGCTGGGATTTGGATCCGAAATGCTCCGGGTTCAGGGATGCGAGATGCTCCAGGATCAGGGATACGAAATGCTGCGGGATCAGGGATGCGGGATGCTCTGGGATGCGGATACGGAATGCTCTGAGGTCAGGGATACGAAATGCTGCGGGATCAGGGATGCGGGATGCTCTGGGATGCGGATACGGAATGCTCTGAGGTCAGGGATACGAAATGCTGCGGGATCAGGGATGCGGGATGCTCTGGGATGCGGATACGGAATGCTCTGAGGTCAGGGATACGAAATGCTGCGGGATCAGGGATGTGGGATGCTCTGGGATGCGGATCCGGAATGGTCCGGGTTCAGGGGTGCAGGATGCTCCGTGCCGGCGGTTCCGTATCCGTGGGATTCCTTAACGCCGGCCACGTTCGACTCGGTGCAGAGCGCCCAGCGCGCCAAGGCCTCCCTCAACGGAGCCGACATTTATTCCGGCTGCTGCACGCTCAAGATCGAATATGCCAAGGTGAGCGCTTCCCGCCGGCTCCGCTCGATCCCCGCCGGAATGCCGGCTCCGCTCGATCCCTGTTCACCTCCCGCCTTCTCTTCCCAGCCCACGCGCCTCAACGTCTTCAAGAACGACCAGGACACGTGGGATTACACCAACCCCAACCTCAGCGGGCAAGGTAATCTCCGCCGGCGGCTGGTATCCGTACGATCCCGGCGGGAGCAGCTTGGATCGCTGGCCGCTCGGGGCAGGGAGGGAGAAGCCGGGTGGGATTGAGGCCGCAGGGCTTTATTCTGCTGGTCGGGAAGCGAGGTTGGATTTGGGAGACGAGTCTCCGATGCTTTGGGAGGCGGGAAGAAAGCCCTCGCTTGCCTGTGCCGGCTCTTCCCAACCGGATTTGCTGAACTGGGCGGGGGGGCAAGGAAGAGCGGAGCCGGCATCCGGGAAAGCCGGAGAGGGGAGGCGCCGGCTCCCTCGAGCTCGAGGGTTGGGGATGAAAGACGAGCCCCCAGATCCCATCCTCGGGAAGCGAACGATTCCCAATCCCGGCGGGATGCGGCCGCGGGTGATCCCTGTGCCACATCAGCTCAGAGCCCCGAAGCTTTAGAGCCGGGCTCTCCGCTGGGATTTGGCATCGGGAGCGGATTTCGGGGCTCCCGGATCCCGGCTGGAGCGCGGGCGGAGGGCTGGGAGGGGTTGGGGGCCGGGGAGCGGTAACGTGGCCTTTCCCAGCTCTGAGCACACAATTCCCGGGAAGCGTATTCCAGCGGAAGTGCCCGCGGATCCGCCTCGGCACATCCCACACCACACAGGGGTAGGAAGAAAACACCCGAAACAAGCAGCACCTTGAGCTCACTACATCCCGGACACCACACGGCATTCCAAGGACGCTCCGGAGGGGGAAACGAGGCGCGAGCGTCGCCCCGGCAGCCACTTTTCCTTGTCCTTCCCCCCCGAGCCGAACCCACGAGCGTTCCCAGAAGTAGGAAAAATCCCAGCCCGGAGCGGCCTCAAAAACAAGGGCAGCAGCGTTTTTGCCGGAGACCGGAGCGGATCTGGATTCGCTTCCGGAAGGCGAGTCCGTTGCTCTCCCACCTCCGGCCACGACTCGCCAAGCGGAGACGCAAAATTCCAGCCCCAAATCCAAATCCACCCAGGTCCCAAGGGCAGAACGGGCCGGGGCCGCCCGCGGCTCCGCGCCCCAACACAGTTTTCCGAGGGGACCCGTTGATTTTTCTGAGGGGACCCACTTTTCCAAGGAGACCCAGTTTTCCGAGGAGGCCCATTCATTCTTCTAAGGGGTCACACTGGTTTTTCCGAGGGAACCTTTTGTTCCGAGGCAGCAGTTTTCCAAGGAGACACCTCCCTTTTCCAAGAAGACACAGATTTTCAAGGGGACCCATTGGTTTTTCCAAGGAGACGCGCTCTTCCAAGGAAGCGCTTTCATTATTTCAAGGAGACACATTCCTTTTTCCAAGGAGACACAGTTTTCCAAGGAGACACAGTTTTCCAAGGCGACACTTTTCCAAAGGAGACACAGTTTTCCAAGGAAACGCATTCCTATTTCCAAGGCACCACATTCCTTGTTCCAAGGAGACACAGTTTTCCAAGGCGACACATTCATTTTTTCCAAGGGGACACGGTTTTCCAATGGGACACTGGTTTCCAAGGGGCCACATTGTTCCAAGGCGACACTTTTCCAAGGATACACCCCTGATTTCCAAGGATACATCTCAGTTTTCCAAGGATACACCTCAGTTTTCCAAGGGGACACCTCAGATTCCCAAGGATACACCTCAGATTCCCAAGGGGACACCTCAGTTTCCAAGGATACACCCCAGATTTCCAAGGATACATCACAGATTCCCAAGGATACACCTCAGTTTTCCAAGGATACACCTCAGTTTTCCAAGGATACACCTCAGATTTCAAAGGATACCCCTCAGTTTTCCAAGGACACACGGTATTCCAAGGACACATGCCCCTCCTCTCTCTCTCCTCTTCCCTCTCCCGGTTCCTCTCGAGGACCCAACTGGAGCGTGGGACGTTGTGTTATTCCGGAAAATCCGGAATTCCGTAGGGCTGGCGGGGGCGCGGTGGGGGCTGATTGTGACTCTGACACCCTGTGATGCAGGGACGCCCGCTCTCCCAACTCCCTCTTGACGCCTCCGAAGGGTAAGAGAAATCCGGGAATTTCTGTTGTCCCAACGGAAACCCCGTAAGTAAAAGCCCTTCCCGAAGCTTTGGAGCCGCCTGGGAATCGGACAGGACGGGGGAAGCTTCCCGGGATGGAACGGGATGAGGACTGTGCAGCGATCCCAGCGCATCCGTCGTGCTTTCCCGACCTCGCCTGGAGCGGGAGTTCCTTGATTATCCTTTAATTGCTCTAACGAAGGAGGATTGGGGGAAGCAGAGAAGCCAGCGGCGTTCCAGAGGCTGGGAGCACGGAGCAGGGGTGGGAAGAGGGGGAGCGGGATCCTGGGATTGGCCCCTCGCTCCATTCCCTCCGAGATTCGGGTTTGGAGCGTGGGGATTTGCGTCCTTCGGGATCAGCCCCTCGCTCTGTTCCCTCTGGGATTTAGGTTTGGAGCGCAGGGATTCAAATCCTTTGGGATCAACCCCCTCACTCCATTCCCTCTGGGATTTGGGTTTGGAACACAGGGATTCGAATCCCTTGGGATTGGCCCGCTTGCTCTGTTCCTTGTGGGATTTGAGTTAGGAGCGTGGGGATTCGCATCCTTTGGGATCGGCCCTTCGCTCCGTTCCTTCTGGGATTTAGGTTTGGAACACAGGGATTCGAATCGCTTGGGATCAGCCCTCTCACTCTGTTCCCTGTGAGATTTGGGCTCGGAGTGTAGGGATTTGCATCCCGTCTGGAATTCCTGCCTAACCTTCCCTTCCGCCCACAGGAGATCCCGGTGGGAATCCCAACAAGCGCCAGCGCCAGCCCCCGCTCCTGGGAGATCACCCTGTGGAATACGGTACGGGATCGCCCCTCGGGAAGGGCTGCTCCGGGGGATCCCAGCGGGATCCCGAGGGAAACGGGGTGGGAACGCTGGGATCATCCCGTAGAGCAGGAGTTGGACTCGGTGATCCTCGTGGATCCCTCCCAGCTCAGGCCATTCCATGAACTTTGGGATTGTCCTATGGAATAGGAGCTGGATCTAATGATCCCTCCCGGCTCGGGACGTTCCATGAACCTCAGGATCATCTGTAGAGAAGGACTTGGCCTCGGTGATCCTCATGGATCCCTTTCAGCTCAGGATGTTCCATAGTTCCATGAACTTTGGGATTGTCCTATAAAACAGGCGCTGAACTCCACGCTCCCCGTGGATCCCTCCTGGCTCGGGATGTTCCATAGTTCCATGAACTTTAGGATTGTCCTATAGAACAGGCGCTGAACTCCACGCTCCCCGTGGATCCCTCCCGGCTCGGGATGTTCCATAGTTCCATGAACTTTAGGATTGTCCTATAGAACAGGCGCTGAACTCCACGCTCCCCATGGATCCCTCCCGGCTCGGGACGTTCCATAGTTCCATGAACTTTAGGATTGTCCTATAGAACAGGCGCTGAACTCCACGCTCCCCGTGGATCCCTCCCGGCTCGGGATGTTCCATAGTTCCATGAACTTTAGGATTGTCCTATAGAACAGGCGCTGAACTCCATGCTCCCCGTGGATCCCTCCTGGCTCGGGATGTTCCATAGTTCCATGAACTTTAGGATTGTCCTATAGAACAGGCGCTGAACTCCATGCTCCCCGTGGATCCCTCCTGGCTCAGGATGTTCCATAGTTCCATGAACTTTAGGATTGTCCTATAGAACAGGCGCTGAACTCCATGCTCCCCGTGGATCCCTCCCGGCTCGGGATGTTCCATAGTTCCATGAACTTTAGGATTGTCCTATAGAACAGGCGCTGAACTCCATGCTCCCCGTGGATCCCTCCTGGCTCAGGATGTTCCATAGTTCCATGAACTTTAGGATTGTCCTATAGAACAGGCGCTGAACTCCACGCTCCCCGTGGATCCCTCCCGGCTCGGGACGTTCTCCGTTTCCCCACGGGGGCGCGATTCCAGGGGGGATTATCCCACCGTTCCTTGCAGGAGGGCCCCACGGCGGCTACCACGGGCACTACCACGATGAGGGCTACGGGCCGCCGCCGCCGCACTACGAGGGCCGGCGCATGGGGCCCCCGGTGGGCGGGCATCGGCGCGGCCCCGGCCGCTACGGCCCCCAGTACGGGCACCCCCCGCCGCCTCCGCCGCCTCCGGAATACGGGCCCCACGCCGACAGCCCCGTCCTCATGGTCTACGGGCTCGACCAGGCCAAGATGAACTGCGACCGCGTCTTCAACATCTTCTGCCTCTACGGGAACGTCGAGAAGGTTTTGGGGGGATCGGGGGGGGGTTGGGTTCCCCAGGGCGGGTTTGGGATCCGGGGAATGGGGTTTGGGATCTGAGAGGCATCGTTCTCCCCGTTGCCCCAGGTGAAGTTCATGAAGAGCAAGCCGGGAGCGGCCATGGTGGAGATGGCGGACGGCTACGCCGTGGATCGCGCCATCACCCACCTCAACAACAACTTCATGTTCGGGCAGAAGCTCAACGTCTGGTAGGTGCCGGGAGAGATTCTGCTTCTCCGAGCCCCCTTCCCGCTATTCCAAGTGCCCATCCCACCTCTCTAACTCCCTTTCCCGACATTCTGAGCCCCTTTCTCCTCTCTAACCCCCTTTCTCACCTTTCCGAGCCCTTTTCCCCCTCTCTAACTCCCTTTCCCACCATTCCGAGCCCTTTTCCCCCTCTCTAACTCCCTTTCCCACTATTCCGAGCCCCTTTCCCCCTCTGTAATCCCCTTCCCACTATTCCGAGCCCCTTTCCCCCTCTCTAACCCCCTTTCCCTCTATTCCGAGCCCCTTTTCCCCTCTCTAACCCCCTTTCCCTCTATTCCGAGCCCCTTTCCCCCTCTGTAATCCCCTTCCCACTATTCCGAGCCCCTTTCCCCCTCTCTAACCCCCTTTCCCTCTATTCCGAGCCCCTTTTCCCCTCTCTAACCCCCCTTCCCTCTATTCCGAGCCCCTTTCCCCCTCTCTAACCCCCTTTCCCTCTATTCCGAGCCCCTTTCCCCCTCTCTAACCCCCTTTCCCACCTTTCCGAGCCCCTTTCCCCCTCTCTAACCCCCTTTCCCTCTATTCCGAGCCCCTTTCCCCCTCTCTAACCCCCTTTCCCACCTTTCCGAGCCCCTTTCCCCCTCTCTAACCCCCTTTCCCTCTATTCCGAGCCCCTTTCCCCCTCTCTAACTCCCTTTCCCGACATTCTGAGCCCCTTTCTCCTCTCTAACCCCCTTTCTCACCTTTCCGAGCCCTTTTCCCCCTCTCTAACTCCCTTTCCCACCATTCCGAGCCCTTTTCCCCCTCTCTAACTCCCTTTCCCACTATTCCGAGCCCTTTTCCCCCTCTTTAACTCCCTTTCCCACTATTCTGAGCCCCTTTCCCCCTCTCTAACCCCCTTTCCCACCTTTCCGAGCCCCTTTCCCCCTCTTTAACTCCCTTTCCCTCTATTCCGAGCCCCTTTCCCCCTCTCTAACCCCCCTTCCCTCTATTCTGAGCCCCTTTCCCCCTCTCTAACCCCCCTTCCCTCTATTCCGAGCCCCTTTCCCCGTCCCTACCCCCCTTTCCCACCGTTCCAAGCCCATTTCCCCCGTTTCCGAGCCCCTTTTCCCCCTGATCCCGCTGTTCTCCCGGCAGCGTCTCCAAGCAACAGGCCATCATGCCGGGGCAGTCGTACGGCCTCGAGGACGGTTCCTGCAGCTACAAGGATTTCAGCGGCTCCCGCAACAACCGCTTCTCGACCCCCGAGCAGGCGGCCAAGAACCGCATCCAGCACCCCAGCAACGTCCTGCACTTCTTCAACGCGCCCCTCGAGGTCACCGAGGACAATTTCTACGAGGTGACGCCCTTCCTCCTCCTCCTCTTCCTCCCCTCATGCCTCCTCTTCCTTCCCTTCCCCTCCTATTTCTCCTCTCCCTTTCCTCTCTTCCTCCTCTCCCTTTCCTCTCTTCCTCCTCTCCCTTTCCTCTCTTCCTCCTTTTTCTTCCTTCTCCCTCCTATTCCTCCTCTCCCTTTCCTCTCTTCCTCCTCTCCCTTTCCTCTCTTCCTCCCCGCCCCTTTCCTCTCTTTTTTCCTTTTCCTTCTTTCTTCCTTCTCCTCTTGATTCGTTTTCCTTCTTTCTTCCTTCTCCTCTTGATTCCTTTTCCTTCTCCTCTTGATTCCTTTTCCTTCTTTCTTCCTTCTCGATTCCTTTTCCTTCTCCTCTTGATTCCTTTTCCTTCTTTCTTCCTTCTTGATTCCTTTTCCTTCTCCTCTTGATTCCTTTTCCGTTTCCTCCTGGGCCTGCGCTGACCCTGTGTCCCCCCAGATTTGCGACGAGCTGGGGGTGAAGCGCCCCTCTTCCGTCAAGGTTTTCTCCGGGAAGAGTAAGTGAAGGGGTCCCAGGGCTCTCTCCTAATCCCAAGGGATTCCCCTAATCCCAGATTCTTCCCCCCTTTCCCTGGGGCTTCCCCTAATCCCAATGGATTCCTCTTTCCCGGGGCTCTCCCCCAATCCCGGTGGATTCCCCTCATCCCTGGGCTCTCCCCCAGTCCCAGGGGATGCTCCTCGTTCCTGGGGTCTCCCCTAATCCCTGGGGGTTCCCCTCATCCCTGGGCTCTCCCGGGATCCCCCCCAAATCCCTGGGATTCCCTCCTCCCCCCGTCAGGCGAGCGCAGCTCCTCGGGGCTCCTCGAATGGGACTCCAAGAGCGACGCCCTGGAGACTCTCGGCTTCCTCAACCACTTCCAGATGAAGAATCCCAGTAAGTTGGGGGGGAGCTGGGGGGGTGTTTTGGGGGACCCAGACCCCCCCAGACCCCGCCCTGACCCCCTTCTTCTCCTCCCCCAGACGGGCCGTACCCCTACACGCTGAAACTCTGCTTCTCCACCGCCCAGCACGCCTCCTAACGCCCCAGATCGCCCTTTTTTGCCCCCAAATCCCCTTTTTTTGCCTTCCGATCCCTCTCGGTTGCCCCCAAATCCCCGGGTTGCCCCCAACTCCCCCTTTTTTGCCCCCAAACTCCCATTTTTTGCCTCAAACAGATCTTTTTTTGCCCCAAACCCCCTCTTTTTTTAGAGCCGAGGGGCAGCAGCGCCCCCTCCTTTCCCTCCACACCCCCCCGCCCCCCATTTTTAAGGAGGGATGGAACCTGCCCCCCCCCGTTCCCCCCAATAAATGTGTTTGGAAAATAATCCCGGGGAGTTTGGGGTGAATTTGTGGGAGTTTGGGGTGAATTTGGGGGTCAATCTGGGTGATTTGGGGGGGGATTTGGCGGTGAATTCGGGATTTTGGGGTGAATTTCAGGCATTGGGGGGGGGGGTTTGGGGTGAATTTGGGGGAGTTTGGGGTGAATTTGGGGGTCAATCTGGGTGGTTTTGGGGGGGATTTGGCGGTGAATTTGGGATTTTGGGGTGAATTTCGGGCATTGGGTGGGGTTTGGGGTGAATTTGAGGGATTTTGGGGTCGAGGGAGCAGGGAACGAGGTCTTTGTGCCCAGCAGGTGGGGGGCAAAGGGGCTTTTTCGGGGGGCAGCGTCCCCAGTGCATCCCAGCGGCCTCCCAGTGCTCCCCAGTTGCCCACCGGTGCCTCCCCAGTGCTCCCAGTGCTCCCCTAGCCCCTCCCCAGTAGCTCCCAGTGCTCCCCTAGCGCCTCCCCAGTAGCTCCCAGTGCTCCCCTAGCCCCTCCCCAGTAGCTCCCAGTGCTCCCCTAGCGCCTCCCCAGTAGCTCCCAGTGCTCCCCTAGCGCCTCCCCAGTAGCTCCCAGTGCCCCTCGTCGACTCCCAGTGCCCTGCAGCGGCCTCCTGGTGCCCACCAGTAACTCCCAGTAGCCCCCCAGTGGCTCCCAGCGGCCCCCACCAAGAGTCCGAGAAGGCTGTGGGCGCACTGGGCTTTACTGGTGCCCCGAGCCGCTAGAGTTTGGCGAAGACGACGTCCTCGGGGCCGCGTTTCTCCAGCGCCGCCTGCGCCGACTTGAGGACGTCCTCGCTCTGCAGCATCGACATGTTCCACGTCGCCTGCGGACACGGCAGGAGATGGAGATGGGATGGATGGAGATGGGATGGAGGAGATGGGATGGATGGAGGAGATGGGATGGAGGAGATGGGATAGATGGAGATGGGATGGATGGAGGAGATGGAATGGAGGAGGTGAGGATGGAGGAGATGGGATGGATGGAGATGGGATGGATGGAGATGGGGATGGAGGAGATGGAGATGAGGATGATGGGAATGAAGATGGGTCTGGACACCCCTAGGACAGGACGGGGCTGGTCTCCCAAGAGCCCTGGGGCTGGAGGCGGCTCCCTCGCCGGGATGGGATGAGGCCTGGACCCCCTCGAGGGCCACCGGCCTTGAGGAGACGCGGCCACCGCCTCCCCCAGAGGGGTGGGACAGGGATCTGGGGGCAGGTGGAAGGAATTGGGGTCGGGGGGGGGGAGCCCCTCACCGCGAAGCGGAGTCCATCGGCGACAGGGTGGTCCCTGGAGAAGACCAGGTTGACCTTGGTGCCCTGCACGGCCACAGGGCTGCGGGCGGCGATGGCCGCGGCCACATCGAGGGCTCCTTCCAGCAGCGTCTCCTTGTCTGGGAAGACCCGGCTGGGGGGACACGGCGGGTTCGAGGGGTTGGTGGGACCTCCCGGATTAGGGGGAGCACCCAGGGGTGGGGTGGGAGAGGTACCTGACCAGCCCACACGTCAGAGCCTCGGGGGCCAGGAGCTTCCGGGCGGTGAAGGCCAACTCGTTAACGAGGCTGTGGGAGTGGGGGCGTCAGCAGGGCGTTTGGTGGCATCTGGAGGGGGTTTGGTGGATCTGGAGGGGGTTTGGTGGGATCTGGAGGTGGTTTGGTGGGATCTGGAGGGGTTTTGGTGGGATCTGGAGGAGGTTTGGTGGGATCTGGAGGGGGTTTGGTGGGATCTGGAGGGGTTTTGGTGGGATCTGGAGGGGGTTTGGTGGCATCTGGAGGAGGTTTGGTGGGTCTGGAGGGGGTTTGGTGGAATCTGGAGGTGGTTTGGTGGGATCTGGAGGGGTTTTGGTGGATCTGGAAGGGGTTTGGTGGATCTGGAGAGGGTCTGGTGGGATCTGGAGGGGGTTTGGTGGATCTGGAGGGGGGTTGGCAGGATCTGGGGGTGGGATGTGAGGTGAAGGGAGGTCCCCGAAGGTCCTTCCCCCCCACCTCTGGCTGCCCAGGATCTTGGGGAGACGCTGGAGGGTCCCCACGTCGGCTGCCAGCCCGATGTCCACCTCCTGCAGGAGCAACAGGGGATTGGGGACATCTTGGAGACGTCCCAGGAGCCAGCGGGACATCCGAGGAGCCCCTCGAGATCCTCCAGGAGCCACAGGGATGTCTGAAAGCTCCTCAAGAACATCCACGGAGCCACCAGGATGCCGGAGGGCGTCCGGGGACGTCGGAAGCTCCTCGGGGACGTCTGGGGGACCTTGGGGACATTCCCTGGGTCCTTCCCGCTCCTACCTTCACCTGGAACCAGGCGTCCTGGCTGCAGTAGCGGATGTCGCAGGCGGAGACGAGGTCAACTCCTGCCGGGAGAGGGACCTTCACCCATGGGAAAGGGATCCAGGAGGAACCCTCGCGTCGTCCGAGGGATCCAGGAGGAACCCACGAGGCCCCCTGATCCACTGGGATCCACCCCTCTCACCGGCTCCGACGCAGGCGCCGTTCACGGCCGCGATCACGGGCTTGGGGCACTGCGGGACGAGAAACGGGATCAGGGATGCGGGATCCTTGCGTCCGTCCGTCCCAGCGCCCGTCCCGGCGTCCTTCCCACCTTCTCCAGCACAGAGAAGGTCTCCTGGAATTCCTCGATCTTCCGGCGCAGCTTCCAGGCTCTCCGGGCAGCGTCCTCGCCCTCCACCGCCAGGAACTCCCGGCCCAGCTCCGCCAGGTCGATCCCTGCCCCGAGACCCCATTAGGGACCCCAAAACCCTCCCGGTTTGGATCCGGGACCCCAAATCCTTCCCAGTTTGGATCCGGGACCCTAAATCCCTCCCAGTTTGGATCAGGACCCCAAATCCTTGGGGAATTCACCGGCGGTGAAGACGCTGCCGGCTCCCGTGATGACGACCGCGCGGCTCGAGGAGTCCCGGGCGATGGCCTCGAAGCACTCGACCATCTCCCTGCGCAATGGGAGCACTGGGAGCACTGGGAGCACTGGGAACGGGACGGGGGGCACTGGGAACAGGGACCTGCGGAGAACTGGGAAGGGGGATCTCGAGGGAACTGGGAATGGGGATCTAGAGGGAACTGGGGTGAACTGGGAATGGGGATCTGGAGGGAACTGGGAAGGGGGATCTAGAGGGAACTGGGAAGGGGGATCTGGGGAACTGGAAGCACTGGGAATGGGGATCTAGAGGGAACTGGGAAGGGGGATCTAGAAGGAACTGGGAAGGGGGATCTAGAGGGAACTGGGGTGAACTGGGAATGGGGATCTAGAGAGAACTGGGAAGGGGGATCTAGAGGGAGCTGGGAAGGGGGATCTAGAAGGAACTGGGAAGGGGGATCTAGAGGGAACTGGGGCGAACTGGGAATGGGGATCTAGAAGAAACTGGGAAGGGGGATCTAGAGGGAGCTGGGAAGGGGGATCTGGGGAACTGGAAGCACTGGGAATAGGGATCTAGAGGGAACTGGGAAGGGGGATCTAGAGGGAGCTGGGACTGGGGATCTGGGGGAACTGGGCCTGGGGAACTGGGAGCACTGGCAACGGGCACCTAGAGGGAACTGGGGGGAACCGGGCCCGGGGATTTTGAGGGAACTGGGCCTGGGGAAGTGGGGGGAGCTGGGAAGGGGGCACTGGGAGCACTGGTACCTCCAGAAGGCGGGGCCCATGGCGTTGCGCTTGTGGGGCCGGTTCAGCTCCACCAGCAGCACCCGCTCCCGCGCCGGCGACACCCGCAGGGACTCCCACGCCGACCCCAGAGCCGACCCCGACGCGGCCCCCGCGGCCCCCGCCATGCGCCGCAGCGGCACCCGCAGCACTGAAAACAACAGCACCCAGCGCGCTGGGAGGGAGCAGGGGGCACTGGGAGGGACTGGGGAGGGACTGGGAGGGACTGGGGAGGGACTGAGAGTCACTGGAGGGACTGGGAGGCACTGGGAGGAACTGGAGGTCCCTAGGGGTCACTGGGAGCTACTGGAGGGTCCCTAGGGGGCATCGGGAGCTACCGGGGGGTGCGTAGGGGGCACTGGGAGCTACTGGAGGGTCCCTAGGGGGCATCGGGAGCTACCGGGGGGTGCGTAGGGGGCACTGGGAGCTACTGGAGGGTCCCTAGGGGGCATCGGGAGCTACCGGGGGGTGCGTAGGGGGCACTGGGAGCTACTGGGGGGTCCCTAGGGGGCATCGGGAGCTACCGGGGGGTGCGTAGGGGGCACTGGGAGCTACTGGAGGGTCCCTAGGGGGCATCGGGAGCTACCGGGGGGTGCGTAGGGGGCACTGGGAGCTACTGGGGGGTCCGTAGGGGGCATCGGGAGCTACCGGGGGGTGCGTAGGGGGCACTGGGAGCTACTGGAGGGTCCCTAGGGGGCATCGGGAGCTACCGGGGGGTGCGTAGGGGGCACTGGGAGCTACTGGGGGGTCCGTAGGGGGCATCGGGAGCTACTGAGGAGTCCCTAGGGGGCACTGGGAGCTACTGGGGGGGCCCTAGGGAGCACTGGGAGCTACTGGGGTGTCCCTAGGAGCTACTGGGGGTGTGCGTAGGCGGCACTGGGAGCTACTGGGGTGTCTCTAAGGGTCACTGGGAGTTACTGGGGTGCCCCAAGGGGGTCACTGGGAGGTACTGGGGCGTCCCTAGAGGGCACTGGGGTCACTGAGTAACAGAGTCCTGGGTGGAACTGCGGGGTCAGGAGGGATTTGGGGGGGTCCGGGGGCACTGAGAGGGTCTTGGGGGGGTCAGGAGGGATCTGGGGGGAACCAGGGGATTTGGGGGGGGGACCTTGGGGTGTCTGTGGGGGATCAGGGGGGTTCGGGGGTCCCGGGAGGGTCTGGGGGGGTTCGAGGATCACCGGGGGGGGGGGGGGGGGTGTGTCTGTAGGGGATCAGGGGGGTTCGGGGGTCCCCGGGGGGGGGGTCAAGGTCAGCCCCCCCCACCCCAACTCACATCCGAACCCCGGCGCCATCGCCCC
Source organism: Clamator glandarius (assembly GCA_033459285.1). Lineage (NCBI taxonomy): Eukaryota > Metazoa > Chordata > Aves > Cuculiformes > Cuculidae > Clamator > Clamator glandarius. The sequence goes on from JAUNZM010002754.1 coordinate 19,002, forward strand.
GCCCCCTCGGGCACGTGACTTCCGGCCAGCGGCGGAAGTGGCTCCGCCCCCCCGCCCCCCCCCACTAGGAGCACTAGGAGCTGTGGGAGAGGGACTGGGAGCACTGGGAGGGGGATTAGGGGCACTAGGAGCCGTGGGAGAGGGACTGGGAGCACTGGGAGGGGGATTGGGGGCACTAGGAGCCGTGGGAGAGGGACTGGGAGCACTGGGAGGGGGATTGGAGGCACTAGGAGCCGTGGGAGAGGGACTGGGAGCACTGGGAGGGGGATTGGGGGCACTAGGAGCCGTGGGAGAGGGACTGGGAGCACTGGGAGGGGGATTAGGGGCACTAGGAGCTGTGGGAGAGGGACTGGGAGCACTGGGAGGGGGATTGGGGGCACTAGGAGCCGTGGGAGAGGGACTGGGAGCACTGGGAGGGGGATTGGAGGCACTAGGAGCCGTGGGAGAGGGACTGGGAGCACTGGGAGGGGGATTAGGGGCACTAGGAGCCGTGGGAGAGGGACTGGGAGCACTGGGAGGGGGATTGGGGGCACTAGGAGCCGTGGGAGAGGGACTGGGAGCACTGGGAGGGGGATTAGGGGCACTAGGAGCGCTGTGGGAGAGGGACTGGGAGCACTGGGAGGGGGATTAGGGGCACTAGGAGCCGTGGGAGAGGGACTGGGAGCACTGGGAGGGGGATTGGAGGCACTAGGAGCTGTGGGAGAGGGACTGGGAGCACTGGGAGGGGGATTGGAGGCACTAGGAGCCGTGGGAGAGGGACTGGGAGCACTGGGAGGGGGATTAGGGGCACTAGGAGCCGTGGGAGAGGGACTGGGAGCACTGGGAGGGGGATTAGGGGCACTAGGAGCCGTGGGATGGGGACTGGGAGCACTGGGAGGGGGATTGGAGGCACTAGGAGCCGTGGGAGAGGGACTGGGAGCACTGGGAGGGGGATTGGAGGCACTAGGAGCCGTGGGAGAGGGACTGGGAGCACTGGGAGGGGGATTGGAGGCACTAGGAGCCGTGGGAGAGGGACTGGGAGCACTGGGAGGGGGATTGGAGGCACTAGGAGCCGTGGGAGAGGGACTGGGAGCAATGGGAGGGGGATTGGAGGCACTAGGAGCCGTGGGAGAGGGACTGGGAGCACTGGGAGGGGGATTGGAGGCACTAGGAGCCGTGGGAGAGGGACTGGGAGCACTGGGAGGGGGATTGGAGGCACTAGGAGCCGTGGGAGAGGGACTGGGAGCACTGGGAGGGGGATTAGGGGCACTAGGAGCCGTGGGAGAGGGACTGGGAGCACTGGGAGGGGGATTAGGGGGCACTAGGAGCCGTGGGAGGGGGACTGGGAGCACTGGGAGGGGGATTGGAGGCACTAGGAGCCGTGGGAGAGGGACTGGGAGCACTGGGAGGGGGGATTAGGGGCACTAGGAGCCGTGGGAGAGGGACTGGGAGCACTGGGAGGGGGATTGGAGGCACTAGGAGCTGTGGGAGAGGGACTGGGAGCACTGGGAGGGGGATTGGAGGCACTAGGAGCCGTGGGAGAGGGACTGGGAGCACTGGGAGGGGGATTAGGGGCACTAGGAGCCGTGGGAGAGGGACTGGGAGCACTGGGAGGGGGATTGGAGGCACTAGGAGCCGTGGGAGAGGGACTGGGAGCACTGGGAGGGGGATTGGAGGCACTAGGAGCCGTGGGAGAGGGACTGGGAGCACTGGGAGGGGGATTGGAGGCACTAGGAGCCGTGGGAGAGGGACTGGGAGCACTGGGAGGGGGATTGGAGGCACTAGGAGCCGTGGGAGAGAGGGACTGGGAGCACTGGGAGGGGGATTAGGGGCACTAGGAGCCGTGGGAGAGGGACTGGGAGCACTGGGAGGGGGATTGGAGGCACTAGGAGCTGTGGGAGAGGGACTGGGAGCACTGGGAGGGGGATTGGAGGCACTAGGAGCTGTGGGAGAGGGACTGGGAGCACTGGGAGGGGGATTAGGGGCACTAGGAGCCGTGGGAGAGGGGACTGGGAGGGGGACTGGGAGCACTGGGAGGGGGATTGGAGGCACTAGGAGCTGTGGGAGAGGGACTGGGAGCACTGGGAGGGGGATTAGGGGCACTAGGAGCCGTGGGAGGGGGACTGGGAGCACTGGGAGGGGGATTGGAGGCACTAGGAGCCGTGGGAGAGGGACTGGGAGCACTGGGAGGGGGATTGGAGGCACTAGGAGCCGTGGGAGAGGGACTGGGAGCACTGGGAGGGGGATTGGAGGCACTAGGAGCCGTGGGAGAGGGACTGGGAGCACTGGGAGGGGGATTGGAGGCACTAGGAGCCGTGGGAGAGGGACTGGGAGCACTGGGAGGGGGATTAGGGGCACTAGGAGCCGTGGGAGAGGGACTGGGAGCACTGGGAGGGGGATTGGAGGCACTAGGAGCTGTGGGAGAGGGACTGGGAGCACTGGGAGGGGGATTGGAGGCACTAGGAGCTGTGGGAGAGGGACTGGGAGCACTGGGAGGGGGATTAGGGGCACTAGGAGCCGTGGGAGGGGGACTGGGAGCACTGGGAGGGGGATTGGAGGCACTAGGAGCTGTGGGAGAGGGACTGGGAGCACTGGGAGGGGGATTAGGGGCACTAGGAGCCGTGGGAGGGGGACTGGGAGCACTGGGAGGGGGATTGGAGGCACTAGGAGCTGTGGGAGAGGGACTGGGAGCACTGGGAGGGGGATTGGAGGCACTAGGAGCCGTGGGAGAGGGACTGGGAGCACTGGGAGGGGGATTAGGGGCACTAGGAGCCGTGGGAGAGGGACTGGGAGCACTGGGAGGGGGATTGGAGGCACTAGGAGCCGTGGGAGAGGGACTGGGAGCACTGGGAGGGGGATTGGAGGCACTAGGAGCCGTGGGAGAGGGACTGGGAGCACTGGGAGGGGGATTGGAGGCACTAGGAGCCGTGGGAGAGGGACTGGGAGCACTGGGAGGGGATAGGGGCACTAGGAGCCGTGGGAGAGGGACTGGGAGCACTGGGAGGGGGATTGGAGGCACTAGGAGCTGTGGGAGAGGGACTGGGAGCACTGGGAGGGGGATTAGGGGCACTAGGAGCCGTGGGAGGGGGACTGGGAGCACTGGGAGGGGGATTGGAGGCACTAGGAGCTGTGGGAGAGGGACTGGGAGCACTGGGAGGGGGATTGGAGGCACTAGGAGCCGTGGGAGAGGGACTGGGAGCACTGGGAGGGGGATTGGAGGCACTAGGAGCCGTGGGAGAGGGACTGGGAGCACTGGGAGGGGGATTGGAGGCACTAGGAGCCGTGGGAGAGGGACTGGGAGCACTGGGAGGGGGATTGGAGGCACTAGGAGCCGTGGGAGAGGGACTGGGAGCACTGGGAGGGGGATTAGGGGCACTAGGAGCCGTGGGAGAGGGACTGGGAGCACTGGGAGGGGGATTAGGGGCACTAGGAGCCGTGGGAGGGGGACTGGGAGCACTGGGAGGGGGATTGGAGGCACTAGGAGCCGTGGGAGAGGGACTGGGAGCACTGGGAGGGGGATTAGGGGCACTAGGAGCCGTGGGAGAGGGACTGGGAGCACTGGGAGGGGGATTGGAGGCACTAGGAGCTGTGGGAGAGGGACTGGGAGCACTGGGAGGGGGATTGGAGGCACTAGGAGCCGTGGGAGAGGGACTGGGAGCACTGGGAGGGGGATTAGGGGCACTAGGAGCCGTGGGAGAGGGACTGGGAGCACTGGGAGGGGGATTGGAGGCACTAGGAGCCGTGGGAGAGGGACTGGGAGCACTGGGAGGGGGATTGGAGGCACTAGGAGCCGTGGGAGAGGGACTGGGAGCACTGGGAGGGGGATTAGGGGCACTAGGAGCCGTGGGAGAGGGACTGGGAGCACTGGGAGGGGGATTGGAGGCACTAGGAGCTGTGGGAGAGGGACTGGGAGCACTGGGAGGGGGATTGGAGGCACTAGGAGCTGTGGGAGAGGGACTGGGAGCACTGGGAGGGGGATTAGGGGCACTAGGAGCCGTGGGAGGGGGACTGGGAGCACTGGGAGGGGGATTGGAGGCACTAGGAGCTGTGGGAGAGGGACTGGGAGCACTGGGAGGGGGATTAGGGGCACTAGGAGCCGTGGGAGGGGGACTGGGAGCACTGGGAGGGGGATTGGAGGCACTAGGAGCTGTGGGAGAGGGACTGGGAGCACTGGGAGGGGGATTGGAGGCACTAGGAGCCGTGGGAGAGGGACTGGGAGCACTGGGAGGGGGATTAGGGGCACTAGGAGCCGTGGGAGAGGGACTGGGAGCACTGGGAGGGGGATTGGAGGCACTAGGAGCCGTGGGAGAGGGACTGGGAGCACTGGGAGGGGGATTGGAGGCACTAGGAGCCGTGGGAGAGGGACTGGGAGCACTGGGAGGGGGATTGGAGGCACTAGGAGCCGTGGGAGAGGGACTGGGAGCACTGGGAGGGGGATTAGGGGCACTAGGAGCCGTGGGAGAGGGACTGGGAGCACTGGGAGGGGGATTGGAGGCACTAGGAGCCGTGGGAGAGGGACTGGGAGCACTGGGAGGGGGATTAGGGGCACTAGGAGCCGTGGGAGGGGGACTGGGAGCACTGGGAGGGGGATTGGAGGCACTAGGAGCTGTGGGAGAGGGACTGGGAGCACTGGGAGGGGGATTAGGGGCACTAGGAGCCGTGGGAGGGGGACTGGGAGCACTGGGAGGGGGATTGGAGGCACTAGGAGCTGTGGGAGAGGGACTGGGAGCACTGGGAGGGGGATTGGAGGCACTAGGAGCCGTGGGAGAGGGACTGGGAGCACTGGGAGGGGGATTAGGGGCACTAGGAGCTGTGGGAGGGGGACTGGGAGCACTGGGAGGGGGATTGGAGGCACTAGGAGCCGTGGGAGAGGGACTGGGAGCACTGGGAGGGGGATTAGGGGCACTAGGAGCCGTGGGAGAGGGACTGGGAGCACTGGGAGGGGGATTGGAGGCACTAGGAGCCGTTGGAGGGGGACTGGGAGCACTGGGAGGGGGATTAGGGGCACTAGGAGCCGTGGGAGGGGGACTGGGAGCACTGGGAGGGGGATTGGAGGCACTAGGAGCCGTGGGAGGGGGACTGGGAGCACTGGGAGGGGGATTGGAGGCACTAGGAGCCGTGGGAGAGGGACTGGGAGCACTGGGAGGGGGATTGGAGGCACTAGGAGCCGTGGGAGGGGGACTGGGAGCACTGGGAGGGGGATTGGAGGCACTAGGAGCCGTGGGAGAGGGACTGGGAGCACTGGGAGGGGGATTGGAGGCACTAGGAGCCGTGGGAGGGGGACTGGGAGCACTGGGAGGGGGATTGGGGGCACTAGGAGCCGTGGGAGAGGGACTGGGAGCACTGGGAGGGGGATTGGAGGCACTAGGAGCCGTGGGAGAGGGACTGGGAGCACTGGGAGGGGGATTGGAGGCACTAGGAGCCGTGGGAGAGGGACTGGGAGCACTGGGAGGGGGATTGGAGGCACTAGGAGCCGTGGGAGGGGGACTGGGAGCACTGGGAGGGGGATTAGGGGCACTAGGAGCCGTGGGAGAGGGACTGGGAGCACTGGGAGGGGGATTAGGGGCACTAGGAGCCGTGGGAGGGGGACTGGGAGCACTGGGAGGGGGATTGGAGGCACTAGGAGCCGTGGGAGAGGGACTGGGAGCACTGGGAGGGGGATTGGAGGCACTAGGAGCCGTGGGAGAGGGACTGGGAGCACTGGGAGGGGGATTGGAGGCACTAGGAGCTGTGGGAGAGGGACTGGGAGCACTGGGAGGGGGATTGGAGGCACTAGGAGCCGTGGGAGAGGGACTGGGAGCACTGGGAGGGGGATTAGGGGCACTAGGAGCCGTGGGAGAGGGACTGGGAGCACTGGGAGGGGGATTGGAGGCACTAGGAGCCGTGGGAGAGGGACTGGGAGCACTGGGAGGGGGATTAGGGGCACTAGGAGCCGTGGGAGGGGGACTGGGAGCACTGGGAGGGGGATTGGAGGCACTAGGAGCCGTGGGAGAGGGACTGGGAGCACTGGGAGGGGGATTAGGGGCACTAGGAGCCGTGGGAGGGGGACTGGGAGCACTGGGAGGGGGATTGGAGGCACTAGGAGCCGTGGGAGAGGGACTGGGAGCACTGGGAGGGGGATTAGGGGCACTAGGAGCCGTGGGAGAGGGACTGGGAGCACTGGGAGGGGGATTGGAGGCACTAGGAGCCGTGGGAGAGGGACTGGGAGCACTGGGAGGGGGATTAGGGGCACTAGGAGCCGTGGGAGAGGGACTGGGAGCACTGGGAGGGGGATTGGAGGCACTAGGAGCCGTGGGAGAGGGACTGGGAGCACTGGGAGGGGGATTGGAGGCACTAGGAGCCGTGGGAGAGGGACTGGGAGCACTGGGAGGGGGATTGGAGGCACTAGGAGCTGTGGGAGGGGGACTGGGAGCACTGGGAGGGGGATTAGGGGCACTAGGAGCCGTGGGAGGGGGACTGGGAGCACTGGGAGATACTGGGAGGGGGACTGGGAGCTGTTCTCATACCCATTAACCCCCCCCCCCTCCAATAAAGCTGCTCTCACCCCAAATCCCAGTTTTGGGGAGAAATTCCTGGATTTGTGATCATTCCCAGTTCGGAGGAGGAATTCCCACTTTGGAGGGACCATTCCCAGTCTTGGGGGGGGGGGATTTCCATTCCCAGTTTGGAAGGACGACACCAGCTCCTCGTTATCCATTTAATTCCAGGAGGACAGAGCCGCGCGGGGGCCGGGAGCGTCGGGAGCCCTCGATGTTCCAGGAAGGAGACGCCGTTTCCCTTCCCTTTTTTTCCTCCTTTTGGTCCACGGAGACAGGAAAAGGGGGAAATTTCCCCTCCTGGATCTCCGGAAAAAAAAAGCCCTTTGGGAAGCAGGAGGATTTTTCCGGAGCACGAGGGGCTCCCGCGGGATGTGCCGGGTTGGAGGGGGCGTGAAAAAAATAGGGATTCTGTTCAAAAATACTCGTATCTCCGGAAAAAAACGGGAAAATCCTGTTCCCCAAAGCGGCAGTTGCATAGGTCGGAGGCGGAAAAACCCGGAGCGGGGGCAGCCGTGGCGCTTCCCGGTGGGAATGTGGCGCTTCCCGGTGGGAATTTGGTGCTTCCTGGCGGGAATGTGGCGTTTCTGGTGGGAAACGTGCCTTTCCCTGGCAGGAAAATGGGGTTTCCCAGCGGGAAGGGGGCTGTTTCCAGGCAGCCACGGCCTTTCCCGTCAGGAACATGCTGCTTCCCGAGAGGAATCTGGCGTTTCCCGGCGGGAATGAGGCGTCTCCTGAGAGGAACGTGCTGTTTCCAGGTGGCCACGGCCCTTCCTAGTGGGAATGTGGGGTATCCTGATGGGAATGAAGCACTTCCCAGCGGGAATGTGGTGTTTCCTGATGGGAATGAAGCACTTCCCAGCGGGAATGTGGTGTTTCCCGATGGGAATGAAGCACTTCCCAGCGGGAATGTGGTGTTTCCCAATGGGAATGAAGCACTTCCCAGTGGGAATGTGGTGTTTCCCGATGGGAATGAAGCACTTCCCAGCGGGAATGTGGTGTTTCCTGATGGGAATGAAGCACTTCCCAGCGGGAATGTGGGGGTTCCAGGCAGCCCCAGCCCTTCCCATTAGGAATGTGGTGTTTCCTGATGGGAATGAAGCACTTCCTAGTGGGAATGTGGGGTTTCCAGGCAGCCCCAGCCCTTCCTATTGGGAATGTGGGGGTTCCCGATGGAAATGAAGCACTTCCTACCGGGAATGTGGTGTTTCCCGATGGGAATGAAGCACTTCCTAGTGGGAATGTGGGGTTTCCAGGCAGCCCCAGCCCTTCCCCGTGGGAATGTGGTGTTTCCCGGTGGGAATGAAGCACTTCCCGTCGGGAACGTGGGGTTTCCAGGCAGCCCCGGCCCTTCCCGTCGGGAACGTGGCGTTTCCAAGCAGGAAGGAGGCATCGGAACCGTGATCTTTCCCGGCAGCCACGGCGCTTCCCGGCAGGATCGAGGCACTTCCCGGCGTGACCGTGACGCGTTTCCCGGCGGGAAGGAGGCACTTCCCGGGGCTGGGGGGGGTGGGTGGTGGGAAGCGGGTGCGGAGCGCGTGGCGGGAAGGGGGATCCGGGAAAAGGGGGCTCAGAGGTCGCTCTCTCCGTAAAGCGCCGTGGAGAAGGATTTGTAGTCGAGGGCGCCGGGGGCGGCGTCGGGGCCCGCGTAGGGAGCCATCCGGGCGATGCAATATTCCGCCTGCTCCGGGGGCAGCTCCCGCCGCAGCTCCTCCGCCGTGATGTAGTTCTGCGGGAACGCGGGGATCAGGGGCGATCCCGGGGATCCCGCAGCTTCCCATCCGGCTCCCGAAGGAGCCCAACTGCTCCCCACCCTTTCCAGACGGCTCCAGGCACTTCCCAAAGGGATCCCAGTCACTCCAGGCCTTTCCCAAACGGATCCCGATCGCTCCAGCCCTTCCTAATCTGCTCCTGAGGGATCCGTGTGCTTCCCAATCCACTCCCGACACCTCCAGGCCCTTCCCAAACAGATCCCGATCGCTCCAGCCCTTCCCAATCCACTCCCAATGCCTCCAGGCCCTTCCCAAACAGATCCCGATCGCTCCAGCCCTTCCCAATCCACTCCCAATGCCTCCAGGCCCTTCCCAAACGGATCCCGATCACTCCAGCCCTTCCCAATCTGCTCCTGATGGATCCGTGTGCTTCCCAATCCACTCCCAACGCCTCCAGGCCCTTCCCAAACGGATCCCGATCGCTCCAGCCCTTCCCAATCTGCTCCTGATGGATCCGTGTGCTTCCCAATCCACTCCCAACGCCTCCAGGCCCTTCCCAAACGGATCCCGATCGCTCCAGCCCTTCCCAATCTGCTCCTGATGGATCCGTGTGCTTCCCAATCCACTCCCAATCCATCCAGGCCCTTCCCAAACGGATCCCGATCGCTCCAGCCCTTCCCAATCTGCTCCTGATGGATCCATGTGCTTCCCAATCCACTCCCAACGCCTCCAGGCCCTTCCCAAACGGATCCCGATCGCTCCAGCCCTTCCTAATCTGCTCCTGATGGATCCATGTGCTTCCCAATCCACTCCCAATGCCTCCAGGCCCTTCCCAAACGGATCCCGATCACTCCAGCCCTTCCCAATCTGCTCCTGATGGATCCGTGTGCTTCCCAATCCACTCCCAACGCCTCCAGGCCCTTCCCAAACGGATCCCGATCGCTCCAGCCCTTCCCAATCTGCTCCTGATGGATCCGTGTGCTTCCCAATCCACTCCCAACGCCTCCAGGCCCTTCCCAAACGGATCCCGATCGCTCCAGCCCTTCCCAATCTGCTCCTGATGGATCCGTGTGCTTCCCAATCCACTCCCAATCCATCCAGGCCCTTCCCAAACGGATCCCGATCGCTCCAGCCCTTCCCAATCTGCTCCTGATGGATCCATGTGCTTCCCAATCCACTCCCAACGCCTCCAGGCCCTTCCCAAACGGATCCCGATCGCTCCAGCCCTTCCTAATCTGCTCCTGATGGATCCATGTGCTTCCCAATCCACTCCCAATGCCTCCAGGCCCTTCCCAAACGGATCCCGATCACTCCAGCCCTTCCCAATCTGCTCCTGATGGATCCGTGTGCTTCCCAATCCACTCCCAACGCCTCCAGGCCCTTCCCAAACGGATCCCGATCGCTCCAGCCCTTCCCAATCTGCTCCTGATGGATCCGTGTGCTTCCCAATCCACTCCCAATGCCTCCAGGCCCTTCCCAAACGGATCCCGATCGCTCCAGCCCTTCCCAATCTGCTCCTGATGGATCCGTGTGCTTCCCAATCCACTCCCAATCCATCCAGGCCCTTCCCAAACGGATCCCGATCGCTCCAGCCCTTCCCAATCTGCTCCTGATGGATCCATGTGCTTCCCAATCCACTCCCAACGCCTCCAGACCCTTCCCAAACGGATCCCGATCGCTCCAGCCCTTCCCAATCTGCTCCTGATGGATCCGTGTGCTTCCCAATCCACTCCCAACGCCTCCAGGCCCTTCCCAAACGGATCCCGATCGCTCCAGCCCTTCCTAATCTGCTCCTGATGGATCCATGTGCTTCCCAATCCACTCCCAACGCCTCCAGGCCCTTCTCAAACGGATCCCGATCGCTCCAGCCCTTCCTAATCTGCTCCTGATGGATCCATGTGCTTCCCAATCCACTCCCAACGCCTCCAGGCCCTTCCCAAACGGATCCCGATCGCTCCAGCCCTTCCTAATCTGCTCCTGATGGATCCATGTGCTTCCCAATCCACTCCCAACGCCTCCAGGCCCTTCCCAAACGGATCCCGATCGCTCCAGCCCTTCCCAATCTGCTCCTGATGGATCCGTGTGCTTCCCAATCCACTCCCAATCCATCCAGGCCCTTCCCAAACAGATCCCGATCACTCCAGCCCTTCCCAATCTGCTCCTGATGGATCCGTGTGCTTCCCAATCCACTCCCAATGCCTCCAGGCCCTTCCCAAACGGATCCCGATCGCTCCAGCCCTTCCCAAACGGATCCCAGTCTCTCCAGGCCCTTCCCAAGTGGCTCCAGCTCCCCGTGTTCCCGTTCCCACCTTGTCTCCGGCCAGGACTTTGAAGGAGGCGATGACCTGGTCGGCCGTATCCGTGTCGGTGGTTTCCCGGGACATGAAGTCGATGAAGGCCTGGAAGGTGACGATCCCGCTGTTGTTGGGATCCACCAGGCTCATGATCCGGTTGAATTCCGCGTCGCCCTGCGAGGGAACCGCAACGCGGTGAGTGAGCGAGGGACGGAGCGTTCCCAGCTTCCCTAAATCCTGGTGACGGGGAAATCTCCCGGAATCCTCGGTCGTTCCCAGCCTCCCAGCCCTCTCCCTGGCCCTGGAATTGCGCCGTGCCGAGAGAAAGATCGGAAAAGGGAGGAAAAAAAAAAAAAAAGCAGCAGAAGTAGCAGGGAGCGTACCAGGCTGCATCCCGCGGAGACAAGGAGAGCTCGGAAGTCGTCCGTGTCCACGCCTCCCGGGCGCTTCTGCTCCGCGAGGAGGAAGAGGAGGAAGAGGAGAGAGAGAGAAGGAGCGGGAAGGAGGGCAAAGATCCCGGAGGAAGGGAAGAGGGAGGCAGAGATTCCGTTAGCGGAGCCCCTTGCGGCGATCGGCAGCGGGAAAAATCCAGCGGGAGGAGAGAGAGGAGCGAGGCCGGTACCTGCCGGTCGTTCTCCACGTCGTAGCCCAGGCTGATGAGACAGGCCTTGAACTCCTCGGGGCCCAGCGCTCCGCCGTGGTCCTGCGCCCGGAAACGCGGGAAGAGGGACACGGATTAGGGATCGACGGCGACGGTCGGACCCCACCAGCCGATGGGTCTTTCCCAACTTGGTGCTTCTACGACACCGAACTCAACGCGACGCCCGGAAAAAAGGATCGATCCTCTACCCTTAACCTCGGTAAAAACGATCCCAGAGGGGCCTCTGGAAAAGCCGGAGCGACTCCGGTACCTTGTCGAAGTGGTTGAAGGAAGCGCGGAATTCCTGCATCTGCTCCTGGCTGATCCCCTTGGCGTCGCGCGTCAGGATCTGGTTCTCCACCTCGTTGATGGTGCGAGCGATGGTGGTGAGGAGCTGCTCCCAGCCCACCCGCACGTGCTGCGGACGGAACGGGAGGCGATGCCGGGGGACGCCGAGGCGCTTGGGAATCAGGGACCGCGCCCCGGCTCCCCCGGACACGGGAGGCTGTTCAGACGGGATTCGGATTCAATTCACAAGCGACTCCCCAGCCCCGGCTCTCCCAGAGCTCCCCCAGAGAGGTGAGGGGGTTCAGATGGGATCGGGAGTCAATTCGGAATCAGATCCCGCTCCCTGGCTCTCGCAGAGCTCCCCCAGAGAGGTGAGGGGGTTCAGATGGGATCGGGAGTCAATTCGGAATCAGATCCCGCTCCCCGGCTCTCCCAGGGCACCCCCGGAGAGGTGAGGGGGTTCAGATGGGATCGGGAGTCAATTCGGAATGAGATCCCAATCCCCAGCACTCCCAGGGCGCCCCCGGAGAGGTGAGGGGGTTCAGATGGGATCGGGAGTCAATTCGGAATCAGATCCCGCTCCCCGGCTCTCCCAGAGCTCCCCTGGAGAGGTGAGGGGGTTCAGATGGGATCAGGAATCAATTTGGAATCAGATCCCGATCCCCGGCTCTCCCAGAGCTCCCCTGGGTGACCCCGGAGAGGTGAGGGGGTTCAGATGGGATCGGGAGTCAATTCGGAATCAGATCCCGCTCCCCAGCTCTCCCAGAGCTCCCCCAGAGAGGTGAGGGGGTTCAGATGGGATCGGGAGTCAATTCGGAATCAGATCCTGCTCCCCGGCTCTCCCAGAGCTCCCCTGGGTGACCCCGGAGAGGTGAGGGGGTTCAGATGGGATCGGGAGTCAATTCGGAATCAGATCCCGATCCCCGGCTCTCCCAGAGCTCCCCTGGGTGACCCCGGAGAGGTGAGGGGGTTCAGATGGGATCGGGAGTCAATTCGGAATCAGATGCCGCTCCCCGGCTCTCCCAGAGCTCCCCCGGAGAGGTGAGGGTGTTCAGATGGGATCGGGAGTCAATTCGGAATCAGATCCCGATCCCCGGCTCTCCCAGAGCTCCCCTGGGTGACCCCGGAGAGGTGAGGTTGTTCAGATGGGATCAGGAGTCAATTCGGAATCAGATCCCGCTCCCCGGCTCTCCCAGAGCTCCCCTGGGTGACCCCGGAGAGGTGAGGGTGTTCAGATGGGATCGGGAGTCAATTCGGAATCAGATCCCGCTCCCCGGCTCTCCCAGAGCTCCCCTGGGTGACCCCGGAGAGGTGAGGGGGTTCAGATGGGATCGGGAGTCAATTCGGAATCAGATGCCGCTCCCCGGCTCTCCCAGAGCTCCCCCGGAGAGGTGAGGGGGTTCAGATGGGATCGGGAGTCAATTCGGAATCAGATCCCGCTCCCCGGCTCTCCCAGAGCTCCCCTGGGTGACCCCGGAGAGGTGAGGGGGTTCAGATGGGATCAGGAGTCAATTCGGAATCAGATGCCGCTCCCCGGCTCTCCCAGAGCTCCCCCGGAGAGGTGAGGGGGTTCAGATGGGATCGGGAGTCAATTCGGAATCAGATCCTGCTCCCCGGCTCTCCCAGAGCTCCCCTGGGTGACCCCGGAGAGGTGAGGGGGTTCAGATGGGATCGGGAGTCAATTCGGAATCAGATCCTGCTCCCCAGCTCTCCCAGAGCTCCCCTGGGTGACCCCGGAGAGGTGAGGGGGTTCAGATGGGATCGGGAGTCAATTCGGAATCAGATCCCGATCCCCGGCTCTCCCAGAGCTCCCCTGGGTGACCCCGGAGAGGTGAGGGTGTTCAGATGGGATCGGGAGTCACTTCGGAATCAGATCCCGCTCCCCGGCTCTCCCAGAGCTCCCCTGGGTGACCCCGGAGCCGCGAGGGTGTTCAGCCGGGACCGGGAGGCGATTCGGAAGCGGCTCCGGAGCCCGGAGCGCCCACCTCCATGGTGAAGTTGGTGTGCTTGTTGTCGAAGATGAGAGCCTCCTGGATGAGCTGGTGCTGCTGCTCCAGGAGGTCCAGGTTGGGTTTATACTCCACGATGCTGCGCTCGTACTCCTTGAGGTGGCTCAGCTGATCCTCCAGCGTCCCGTTCATCTCGATCGAGATGCGTCCGATCTCCTAGGGGGGGGGTCGGAAAGCGGCGCTGGATCAGGGCGCGAGGCCCGGAACCGCGGGCTGCGGCTTTTATCCAGGGATTCGTGGCTTTCCGTGCTCTTTGGAGCAGGGACGGAGCCATTGGGGTTGGAAAAAAAAAAAGCTTTAGGAGCGTCGAATGCAACCGGAAACACCGAGTCGAACCCGATCGACTCCAAGCAGAAGGATCGAATCCGAGTGCCGGGGAGGCTCCAAAGGGAGCTGCCAGGGCGGCGTTCCGGCCCCACCGGAGCACTCACCTCCATCTTGGTCTGGATCCAGGGCCCCACGATGTTGGCCTGGCCGGCAAACTGTCTCCGGAGGTGCTCGTTGGATTGTTGCCGGCTCTGCTCGTCCAGCAGCGCCCGGTCCCGCTTCGGCACCAGCTGCTGCACCTGGCGGGACAGCGGGAACGGCGTCGGAAAACCCTCCGGAGCAGGAATGGGGCAGGGGGGGGAAAAGCCGGGAGCGAGGGATGCGGAGGCAGCGCTTACCCGTTCCCACTTGGAGTTGATGATGTGGGGGGTGACGGAGGTGTAGGGGTTGTTCCCGGCCACCTGGATGCCGTGGACGTCGGCGATTCGCTGCGCTTCCCGCTGGATCCCCAGGATGGCCTCGCGCTCCTTGTCGGCGTCGGGAAGGGTGGATTTGAACTGGTCGTGAGCTGCGATGAGGCCCTGCGGGGGCGGATTCCAGCCGGATTAGAGCCGGGAGCGGGCTCCGAGCCGGATTAGAGCCGGGAGCGGGCTCCGAGCCGGATTAGAGCCGGGAGCGGGCTCCGAGCCGGATTAGAGCCGGGAGCGGGCCCCGAGCCGGATTAGAGCCGGGAGCGGGCCCCGAGCCGGATTAGAGCCGGGAGCGGGCTCCGAGCCGGATTAGAGCCGGGAGCGGGCTCCGAGCCGGATTAGAGCCGGGAGCGGGCCCCGAGCCGGATTAGAGCCGGGAGCGGGCCCCGAGCCGGATTAGAGCCGGGAGCGGGCTCCGAGCCGGATTAGAGCCGGGAGCGGGCCCCGAGCCGGATTAGAGCCGGGAGCGGGCCCCAAGCCGGATTAGAGCCGGGAGCGGGCCCCGAGCCGGATTAGAGCCGGGAGCGGGCCCCGAGCCGGATTAGAGCCGGGAGCGGGCCCCGAGCCGGATTAGAGCCGGGAGCGGGCCCCGAGCCGGATTAGAGCCGGGAGCGGGCTCCGAGCCGGATTAGAGCCGGGAGCGGGCCCCGAGCCGGATTAGAGCCGGGAGCGGGCCCCGAGCCGGATTAGAGCCGGGAGCGGGCTCCGAGCCGGATTAGAGCCGGGAGCGGGCTCCGAGCCGGATTAGAGCCGGGAGCGGGGTGAGAACAGGGATCCAGGTTAGAGCTGAGATCGGGGTGGGAGCCAGGAGCCACGTTAGAGCTGGGATTGGGAGGCGGGATCCGGATTAGGGGCCAGGATCTGAGCTGGGATTGGGATTAGAGCCGGGATCTGGGTTATAAGCCGGGATCCAGATTAGAGCCACAAACCAGGGTGGAGCCGGGACAGAGTGCGGATCCAGATTAGAGCTGGGAGAGAGCCTGGATCTGGATTAGAGCTGGGATCCAAATCAGGGCTGGGATTGAGCCCAGATCCCAATCAGACCCGGGATCCAGATCAGAGCTGGGATTGAGCCCTGATCCAGATCAGACCCGGGATCCAGATCACAGCTGGGATCGAGCCCAGATCCCAATCAGAACCAGGATCCAGGTCAGAGCTAGGATTGAGCTCAGATCCCAATCAGAACCAGATCTGGGATCCAGAGCCCAGATCCCAATCTGGGATCCAGATTAGAGCTGGGATTGAGCCCAGATCCCAATCAGAACCAGGATCCAGATCAGAGCTGGGATCGAGCCCAGATCCCAATCAGAACCAGATCTGGGATCCAGAGCCCAGATCCCAATCTGGGATCCAGCTCAGAGCTGGGTTCGAGCCCAGATCCCAACCAGAACCGGGATCCAGATTAGAGCTGGGATCCAGATCAGAGCTGGGATTGAGCCCGGATCCGGGATCCAGATCAGAGCTGGGTTCGAGCCCAGATCCCAACCAGAACCGGGATCCAGATTAGAGCTGGGATCCAGATCAGAGCTGGGATTGAGCCCGGATCCGGGATCCAGCTCAGAGCTGGGTTCGAGCCCAGATCCCAACCAGACCCGGGATCCAGCTCAGAGCTGGGATTGAGCCCGGATCCAGATGAGAGCTGGGATCCGGGTTAGCTGCGGCTCTGGGAGCGCCTGCGAGTGCGATTTTATCCCGTTTCCCGGGCCTCTCCGCCGCCGTTCCCACCTGGATCTCCTCGATGGTGTGGACGATGAACATGTCCTGCAGATCCTCCATGGCGCTTTCCATCCAGTTGTTGAACGGAGCCGCCCGCTTGGCGTATTCCAAGTGGAGCTCGTCGATCGTCTCCAGCTGCTTCTCCGTTTTCTGGAGGAGGCCGGGGGGGGGCGTTAGGGAGAGCGGGATTCCCGCCGGGAGCGCCCCCGATCCCTCTGGATCCCGCGCGGAGGCCTCACCTCCAGCGCCTCCCGCCGGCTGTGGGTCAGGGACCCCAGGACGTCCCACTGGTCGCAGATTTTCTGGCACCGAGCGTTGACGCTGGGGGAGTCGTAATAGTCCAGCTCGCTGGGAAGGGACAGGGAACAGCGGGATCAGCGGGAAGGAGGCGCTCCGGCATGGGCCCGGCTGCTTCCCGGCTCCGAGAACCCTTTGGAACTGAATCCCAACGTTCAGAGCGGCACCAGATCCTTCCCAGAGCCGGATCAGCCCCATCCCGACTCCGAGAAGCCTTTGGAACTCAATCCCACAGCCGAATCAGCCGTATCCCAACTCCAAGTGCCTTTCGGAGCAGCGCCAGGTGCCTCCCAGAGCAGGATCAGCCCCATCCCGACTCCGAGAAGCCTTTGGAACTCAATCCCAGAGCCGAATCAGCCGCATCCCAACTCCAAGTGCCTTTCGGAGCAGCGCCAGGTGCCTCCCAGAGCAGGATCAGCCCCATCCCGACTCCGAGAAGCCTTTGGAACTCAATCCCAGAGCCGAATCAGCCGCATCCCAACTCCAAGTGCCTTTCGGAGCAGCGCCAGGTGCCTCCCAGAGCAGGATCAGCCCCATCCCGACTCCGAGAAGCCTTTGGAACTCAATCCCAGAGCCGAATCAGCCGTATCCCAACTCCAAGCGCCTTTCGGAGCAGCGCCAGGTGCCTCCCAGAGCAGGATCAGCCCCATCCTGACTCTGAGAAGCCTTTGGAACTGAATCCCAGAGCCGAATCAGCCGCATCCCAACTCCCAGCATCTTTTGGAGCAGCGCCAGGTGCCTCCCAGAGCAGGATCAGCCCCATCCCGACTCCGAGAACCCTTTGGAACTGAATCCCAGAGCCGAATCAGCCGCATCCCAACTCCAAGCGCCTTTCGGAGCAGCGCCAGGTGCCTCCCAGAGCAGGATCAGCCCCATCCCGACTCCGAGAACCCTTTGGAACTGAATCCCAGAGCCGAATCAGCCGCATCCCAACTCCCAGCATCTTTCGGAGCAGCGCCAGGTGCCTCCCAGAGCAGGATCAGCCCCATCCCGACTCCGAGAACCCTTTGGAACTGAATCCCAGAGCCGAATCAGCCGCATCCCAACTCCCAGCATCTTTCGGAGCGGCACCAGGTGCCTCCCAGAGCAGGATCAGCCCCATCCTGACTCTGAGAACCCTTTGGAACTGAATCCCAGAGCCGAATCAGCCGCATCCCAACTCCCAGCATCTTTCGGAGCAGCGCCAGGTGCCTCCCAGAGCAGGATCAGCCCCATCCCGACTCCGAGAACCCTTTGGAACTGAATCCCACCATTCAGAGTGTCACCAGATCCTACCCAGAGCCGGATCAGCCCCATCCCGACTCCGAGCACCTTTTGTAGCGGCACCAGGTGCCTCCCAGAGCCTTCGGAGCAGGAGCAGCTGCTTCCTGACTCCGAGGACCCTTTGGAACTGAATCCCACCCTTCAGAGCTGGATCAGTCCCATCCTAACTCTGAGAACCCTTAGGAACTGAATCCCAGAGCCGGATCAGCCCCATCCTGACTCCGAGCACCTTTTGGAGCGGCACCAGGTGCCTCCCAGAGCCTTCGGAGCAGGATCAGCTGCTTCCCAACTCTGAGAAGCCTTTGGAACTGAATCCCACCCTTCGGAGCAGGATCAGCCGCATCCCAACTCCAAGCGCCTTTCGGAGCAGCGCCAGGTGCCTCCCAGAGCAGGATCAGCCGCATCCCAACTCCGAGAACCCTTTGGAACTGAATCCCAGAGCCGAATCAGCCGCATCCCAACTCCCAGCATCTTTCGGAGCGGCACCAGGTGCCTCCCAGAGCCTTCGGAGCTGGATCAGCCCCATCCCGACTCCGGGAACCCTTAGGAACTGCTTCCCACCCTTCGGAGCTGGATCAGCCCCATCCCGACTCCGGGAACCCTTCGGAGCTGCTTCCCACCCTTCGGAGCTGGATCAGCCCCATCCCGACTCCGGGAACCCTTAGGAACTGCTTCCCACCCTTCGGAGCTGGATCAGCCCCATCCCGACTCCGGGAACCCTTCGGAGCTGCTTCCCACCCTTCGGAGCTGGATCAGCCCCATCCCGACTCCGGGAACCCTTAGGAACTGCTTCCCACCCTTCGGAGCTGGATCAGCCCCATCCCGACTCCGGGAACCCTTCGGAGCTGCTTCCCACCCTTCGGAGCTGGATCAGCCCCATCCCGACTCCGAGAACCCTTAGGAACTGCTTCCCACCCTTCGGAGCTGGATCAGCCCCATCCCGACTCCGAGAACCCTTAGGAACTGCTTCCCACCCTTCGGAGCTGGATCAACCCCATCCCGACTCCGAGAACCCTTAGGAGCTGCTTCCCACCCTTCGGAGCTGGATCAGCCCCATCCCGACTCCGAGAACCCTTAGGAACTGCTTCCCACCCTTCGGAGCTGGATCAGCCCCATCCCGACTCCGGGAACCCTTCGGAGCTGCTTCCCACCCTTCGGAGCTGGATCAGCCCCATCCCGACTCCGGGAACCCTTAGGAACTGCTTCCCACCCTTCGGAGCTGGATCAGCCCCATCCCGACTCCGGGAACCCTTCGGAGCTGCTTCCCACCCTTCGGAGCTGGATCAGCCCCATCCCGACTCCGGGAACCCTTTGGAGCTGCTTCCCACCCTTCGGAGCTGGATCAGCCCCATCCCGACTCCGGGAACCCTTTGGAGCTGCTTCCCACCCTTCGGAGCTGGATCAGCCCCATCCCGACTCCGAGAACCCTTAGGAACTGCTTCCCACCCTTCGGAGCTGGATCAGCCCCATCCTGACTCCGAGAACCCTTTGGAGCTGCTTCCCACCCTTCGGAGCTGGATCAGCCCCATCCCGACTCCGAGAACCCTTCGGAGCTGCTTCCCACCCTTCGGAGCTGGATCAGCCCCATCCCGACTCCGAGAACCCTTCGGAGCTGCTTCCCAGGCCCCGGAGCCTCGTGGCCCCGGGCTTGGCGGCCGTCGGCGTTCCGGCCTCCCGGAATAATGGCTCCATTGAGGGCCCCGGCTCTCCGTGTACTAATTGTGTGGAAGTTTATCCGGCCGGGAGGGGCCGCGGAGCCGGGAACGCGGACAATGGCGACTCTCTCGCCAACCGAGGGGGAAGGGAACGAACGCCGGGAACAATGGGAGCTCTGTGCGACGCCGCAGCCCGGATCCGGCTCCGAGGACCCGGAGCCGCGAGGGGGTTGTTGTTATGGAGAGAGGTTGGGAAGTGGGAAAAAGAGGTGGGAAAAGCGGGATGGTCTCCGTACTTGAGCTCCTGGGCGATGGCCGCGATCTGCTCCACGCGGTCCTGGTGGGCGGCCAGGTCGCTCTCGAAGGCCTCGTGCTTCCGGAGCAAAGCCTTGACGTCGGAAAGGGTGGCGGAGCCGTAGTCCTTCTGCGTCAGCATCGCCTCCTTCCCTGGAAAAGGCAGCGGGATCGTCACCTTCCCGGAGGAGCCCGCTCCGTATCCCCAGCGAGAGGCGGCTCAGCCCTGGATTTCCCTCCTTCCCAAGCTTCTACCCATCCCAAAGGCCTGGGAAAACAGGAATCCCACCCCGGCACGGCTTCGTCCCGCTCCGTATCCCACGTATTCCCAGATTTCCCTGTGTCCCGCTCCGGTACCTTCAGTCCAGGCCTCGTGGATGGAGGCTTTCTGCCGGAATTTCTCGGCCAGGTGATCCAGGCGCTCCAGGCGCCGGATTTCCGTCAGCAGCCACTCCTCGTATCCCTTCTCCGCCTGCTCCAGGTGCTGCCAGCCCGTGTTGATGTCCTGGAGCCGGGAAAACGGGAGAGCTGGGAATCCCGGGAGCCCCTGGAGCCATTCTGGGAATCCCCATCTCCCCCTAAAGCCATTCCAAGAATCCTTGTTCCGGGAACTGTGTCCCCCTACCCCGGAGCAGTTCTGGAATCCCTGTCGGAGGAATCCCTGCTCCGGGAATCCCTATCCCTGTCCTGGGAATCCTGTGAGCCCTGGAGCCACTCTGGGAATCCCTGTCCTGGGAATTATTTCCCCCCAGCACGGCTCTGGATTCCCCGTTCCCAGAATTCCCGCTCTAGGACTCCCTCTTCGAGGAATTCCGCTCACTCCAGGCCCCCGGCTCGAACTCCTGGCCCCAATTCCCATTCCGCGTGCGGGATTCCGCAGGGCTCCGTGCTCACCGAGACCATTTTCCCTTCGGAAGGCATGAAGGCCGGGCGGTTGCTGAGCCGGAGTTTGGTTTGGAGCGTGTTGAAGTTGATTTCCAGCTGGCATTTCTCCTGGACTTTGGGAGGTTTATGGACGCGCCGGTAATCCCGGAAATCCTCCAGCTTCTGCTGCATCTCCTGGATCGTCTTCTGGGGGCTCCGGTCTTCCAGCCATGGGATCGTCCGCTTGATCCACTCCAGGAGCTGCGGGAATGTGGGGTTGGAGACGGAGGGCAAGGAGGGAACGGGAAGGACGGAATCGGGAGCAGATCCTTACGTCGGAAGCGAGTTTCTCGTAGTCTTCCATGAGGAGCTCGTTCTCCTGGTTGACGGCCAGGACCTTGCAGATCCGATTCGCCGCCGTCTCCGCCTGGAAAAGAAGGAATCGGGGGCATGGAAAAGCGGGAGGAGAAGGGATTCGGGGTTGGAAAAGCCGGAGAAGAAGGGATTCGGGGTTGGAAAAGCCGGAGAAGAAGGGATTCAGAGCCCTGGAAAAGCTGCCAAGCGCCCCAACCCTCATGGATCCATCCCACTCGGATCCATCCCTTGGATTCCAAGGGCAGCTCCAGTGTTTTCCCTTCCCTGCTCCGCACGGAGGGGGATAAAGCTGATCCCATTCCGGCTGCTCCGCTTGTTTTGGGATTATTCGCTTTCCCTAAGCACCAGCCTCCACTTCTCTGCTTTTCCAGGAGGGAACGCGAGGAGGCAGGAAAAACAGGGATCGAGCAGCCTGGGAAGAGCAGGGAAAGACTCCAAGAGGAGGAAAAATCAATGGAAAGAGCGGAGATGGGGCCGGAAAGAGGGGAAAACAGCTCCCAGAAGGAAAAGGAAGAACGAGGAAAGCTTGGTGCCTGGGGTCTGAAATCCAAGGAAAAGGCAGGAGGGATTCATCCCTGTGGGATGCGTTATTCCGGAGGCTCGGATCCCGGCCCCAGCTCCTCCATCAGCACAAAGGGAGAAATTCCCGCCTGCATTTCGGGTCCGAAGCTGGGAAGTTGTGAAGGAAAAGCAGGAAAAGCGCCAAGCAGAGCGGCGGAAGCGCCATCCCGACGGATTCCAGGCCCAGCTCCCAGCGCTGGATGAAGGAAACTCCCTCAGGAAGCGTTTGCTCTGGGATCAAGCTGCGGAAGTCGGCTCCGTGGGCCCGGCCGAATCCCAAATCCAGGAATTCGGGCTCCCGCAAGGCTAAAACCCAGGAACGATTCCTCCAGCGCGGCAGCCGGGCCTGGAATCCGATGGCGGCAGCGGAGCCAAAGCCATTCCCAGCTTTTTTTTCTTCCGCTCCCAGCAGCCGTGCGGCGGCGGCGCCCCGAGGCCTTCGGAATTCCGAAGGCGAGGAGCGCTCACCTTCTGAGCCCCGGAAAAGGCGTGGTAGAAGCAGGAGACGTAGGTCATGATGGCCTTCTCGTCCGGCCGCAGCGTCCCCACGATGTCTGCGCGGGGAGAGAGGGAAAAGCGGGAAGAGCGTTGGGAAGCGGCCAAGCCATTCCCCGATTCCGGCGCGCGGCAGCGGGAGGAGCCCGGAAGCCGAACCGGAGCTGACGAACGGGGTTAGGATGGATTATTTCGCGGCCGCGCTTCCCGATTTTTTTTTTTTTGTTGTTGTTTGTTTCCCCCCCCCCCCTCTTTGGGGAAGCGCCGAGGTTTCGCTCGGGATCCGAGCTTCCCGATCCGAGCTTCCCGGAAGCTCCCGGCTGGATCCGGCATCAAGATTCCGAGATTTGGGAAGGCCAAGCGGCTTTTTGTAACCCCGTGTCGCCCAGCCAGGCTCTGGTTCCCAATCCGAGAGAAGAGGCGGCTGCAAGAGAAGGAGTGTGAGTGCCGGATGCTCCGGGCAGGAGCGTGACGGATCCCAGCGGCTTCCGGTACCTTCTGAGCCCCGGAAAAGGCATGGTAGAAGCTGGAGACGTAGGTCATGATGGCTTTTTCGTCCGGACGAGCTGTGTTGACAATGTCTGGAAGTGAACAACAAGGATCAGACCGAGCGGGAAGAGATCCGGAGGCTCCGGAATGAGCCCGGATCCAGCCACGGGGCCTGGGAGCCGGCGGCTTCGCTCGAAGCCGGAATCCCGGCGCTGAAAAGCTGGAGGAAGCAACCTGTACGGGGAAAAGAAGGCGGTAACGAGAATCCCGGGACGCGGAAGGGCTCCGGAGCGCTTCCCGGAGGAGCGGAGCTTCCTTGGGAGGCCCTGCGGGACGCGGATGCGCTCGGAACGCTTACCCTCCGCGTCCAACATCTTGGGAATGTCCAGGTATTTCTCGGCCACCTCGAAGGCGTTGTTGAGGTTTGTGACGGGATCGTCCTACGGGGAGAGGAGGATGTGGGATCCCGGGATGGGCGGGCGGCGTTCCGGGTGGGAAAAGCAGCGGAGCAGGGAGGGAGCGACGCGGAGTTACCTTCCGGAGTTTGTCGTACTCGATGAGCTCCGGCCGGTGCCGGTGGATCAGGGCGTTGAAGGCCAGGCCGTCCTTCCAGCTGCGGGAAAGAGGGAAGAGGGAGATTCCCAGGGCTGGAATTATACAGGGAGCGGGATCCGCAGGGATTGGGATCCACACGGGGGAAGAATTCCACAGGGAGCAGAATCCATATAGGAGAAAGATTCCACAGGGAGCGGGATCCACAAGGATTGGGATCCACACAGGGAGTAGAATCCATATAGGAGGAGGATTCCACAACGAGTGGGATCCACAGGGACTGGGAATCCACAGGGAGTGGAATCCATCTAGAAGAAGAATTCCACAGGGAGCAGGATCTACAGGGATTGGGAATCCACAGGGAGTGGAATCCATCTAGGAGGATTCCACCCAGGAGAAGGATTCCACAGCGAGTGGGAATCCACACAAGGATTAGGAATTCCACATCAAAGGGAACCCACAGGGAGCAGAATCCATCTCGGAGAAGGATTCCAGAGCGAGTGGGATCCACAGGGACTGGGATCCACGCAGGGACTGGGAATCCACCCAGGAGAAGGATTCCACAGCGAGTGGGAATCCACACAGGGAATGGGAATCCACCCAGGAGGATTCCACAGCGAGTGGGAATCCACACAAGGATCAGGAATTCCACATCAAAGGGCACCCACAGGGAGCAGAATCCATCTCGGAGAAGGATTCCACAAGGAACGGAATTGCCCACGGGAGCAGAACCCCTCCGGGAGGCAGAGATTCCCCAAATCCCTCTCCTCCAGCCCTCCCGGCTTCCCCAGTTCCCCAGAACAAGTCGTGCCGCTCCCTCCGATCCCGGAAAATCCCCGTGGGAGAGGCAGCCGGGAGCAGGAACTGGTATTTCAGGGTCTCCTTCCGCTTTTCCACCCTCAAATCCCTTCTCCTGCCGCTTTTCCCTGGAAGCTTCGTCCCCCGAGCGTTCCCCGGAGGCCCGAGGCTTCCCTAGGGAAATCCCGGAGGACGGATCCACTGGGAATTACCTGATGTGGAAGTTCTGGACGTTGACGTTCTTGTAGGGGGCGGTTTTCCGCTGGCACCAGAGCAGCAGCCCCTCCTTGGCCGAGGTCTCTGCCGAGGGAGACGGCAGCTCCGGATCCGCTCGGAGCCCCGGAGCGCGGCTCCCGCCCAGCGATCCCGCGGATCATCCCGCTTTTCCTTACCTTCCACCGAGATGTCCTGGATGGCGAAGCGCAGGATGATGGTCCAGATCATCCCCAGCGTCATCTTGGCGTTCCCGTCCACGATCTCTGAAATCCAAAGGGAAAACACGGTCGGCTCCTTCCCGCGGGAATTCCCGATCGAGCTGGGAGCCCACGGGATCGTCCAGACGGCAGCGGATGCTCCCGGAATTCCGTCCTTTCCCATCACATCAGCAGCCGGAGCCCGGCCTCGCGCTCGGACGCTGCTCCCTGTGTCCATCGGAAGCCAGAGATGATCCCGTTATTCCTTCCTTCGGGCTTCCACGCCCGAAAAAATAGGGAAGCAGAGTTGGCATCCTCCGGATCCGAACCACGGGGGGTTCATTTCCAGTGCTGGGATCTTGAGCCGCATCCCGAGCCGACGGGAAAGCTCGTTAAAGGGGAAGCAAACCACCTTCCCAAGGAGTTTCCATCCCGGGAATGCTGGAAGGAGCCTCCTTCCCGGAGCGGACGCCACGTGCCTGGTTTTCCAGCGACTCAAAGGCTTTTTTTGGGATGAAGATGCTCTGGGAGAAGCTTTGTCCCCAGAGCAGGGAATCCTCTACCAGGGAAGAGCATGGAGAGAATTCAATCCGCTGTTTATCCCGCTTCCCGTTGCCTCCCGCATCCTCCGGAGTTTGTGACGGGAATTCTCCAGCGTCCAAAGGCAACGCCGAGAGCCATTCCCGGAGGAAAAGGCGTCACTCTGCTCCGTTTGCGCCCGGAGCTGAAGGGGTTTTTCTGCCCGGCCGGGTTGAATTTGTGGGAATGGAGCAAACGCAGCTGGGAGAGGAGAATCCGTGACTGCGGAAAATCGGAGCATCTCCGCTGTGGAAAATCGGGGATCCGCGTCTAATGGGATGGAATTTTGGGATCCCAGCCACGGCGCTTTTCCTAGCAGCCGGAACGCTTGGCGAGCCCCTAAGGGAGGAGCAGGTGGAACGACTCGGAACGGCGCAGAGCCGAATGGTTGGCTTTTCCGGAGGATTTTTGGGAGCCAGAGACCTGGAATTCCTTGGGATGGCTCCTTGGGGCCTGGCCGGAACACGAGTTTCACTTGGGAGAAGCCTCGCTTCATCCAGGCTCTTTCCCAACGATCCCGGCTCGGGACGCTGGCTCGTTCCCAACATTCTGGCACAAACAGGTTGCGCAACGGATTTTCCGGAACGGCAGCGACCTTAGAGCGGCACCAGAGCCGCCCGCGACCTCTGAGCTCCAACACGGAGCAGGCCCAGCGATTCCTGCTCGCACGGAGCCGGAAACCCGGAGCCGGAGGATCCCGGGATGCGCGAAACCAGCTGGGCCGTCAGAATTCCCATGGGATCCCAGAGAAGCCGGCGCCGGGGAGCGTTCCGGAGCTCCGGACTCACCTTCGGCTCCGATGGAAACCAATTTGACACCTTTGCTGGCGATGAAATCCAAGGCTTTGTTCACGTTGTTGATTTTATGGACTCGCATCTTCCCTCGCTCCGGCTTTGGCAACCGCTCCCCTGGGAAAAGCCGGGAGAAGCGGGATTAGGGCTTTTTTCTTAGGGACAGGAGCAGGAAAACATGGAAAACGGGGATCCATAGGATAAAAAGCTTCCCTTGAGGCATTAAAACCCAACGACCCCCTCGTCCATTCCTAAATGTCGCCTCCCAGCGTGAAATTCCACACGGGAAGGGGACAAGGAGAGGGAGAGAAGACGGGAATGGCTTGGAAAAGCTCCGGAGCGAGGACGGACCTGAAATGACCTCCAGGAGCAGCATCAGCTTGAGGCCGTCCCGGAAATCCTCGTCGATGTTCTCGATCTGCGTGCCGGCTTTCCGGAGGTGGGAATTGCACCAAGCCGTGAAGGTCTGGAAGGAAAAGGAGGAAAAGGCTCCGAGCGGAGATTCCCAAACTCCGGGGAAAGCGGCTCATCCTGGGAATTTGGGGAGGAATAAACAGGATTTGGGGAGGAATAATCTGTGCCAGCCCGGATTCCGGGACTCCGAGGCACAGGCGGGTCCCCTTCTCCACTCACATTCCGGCTGGGAACGTTGGAGAGCCAGGAGGCCACAGACACACCAGGAATGGGATATTCTACCCCAAATCTCCTCAACGACACCTCAAAACCATAAGTAAATGGGATAGTTACCCCGATTCCCCTCACAGACCCCCCCAAATGTGCCTTTTTACCCTCAAATCCATGACAAACCTCCCTAAAACACAATATTTTACCCCAAATCTTCTCGCAAACGCCTCAAAACCACAACTTTCACCTCAAATCTTCTCAAGTTCCACCTAAAGCTCCCCAAAACCATGAGTTTTACCCTAAACTCCCTCAGGTTCCCCCAAAATTTGCTATTTCACCCTAAACTCCCTCACAGACCCCCCCAAATGTGCCTTTTTACCCTCAAATCCATGATAAACCTCCCTAAAACACAATATTTTACCCCAAATCTTCTCACAAACGCCTCAAAACCGCAACTTTCACCTCAGATCTTCTCAAGTTTCCCCTCAAGCTCCCCAAAACCGTGAGTTTTACCTCTAACACCCTCAGACTCCCCCAAAATGGGCTATTTTAGCCCCAAACCCCTCACAAAGGCCTCAAAACCACAACTTTCACCTCAAATCTTCTCAAGTTTCTCCTCAAGCTCCCCAAAACCGTGAGTTTTACCCTAAACTCCCTCACAGACCCCCCCAAATGTGCCTTTTTACCCTCAAATCCATGACAAACCTCCCTAAAACACAATATTTAACCCCAAATCTTCTCGCAAACGCCTCAAAACCGCAACTTTCACCTCAAATCTTTCCAAGTTCCACCTAAAGCTCCCCAAAACCGTGAGTTTTACCCTAAACTCCCTCAGGCTCCCCCAAAATGGGCTATTTTAGCCCCAAACCCCTCACAAAGGCCTCAAACCCACAACTTTCACCTCAGATCTTCTCAAGTTTCACCTCAAGCTCCCCAAAACCGTAAGTTTTACCCTAAACTCCCTCATAGACCCCCCCAAATGTGCCTTTTTACCCTCAAATCCATGATAAACCTCCCTAAAACACAGTATTTTACCCCAAATCTTCTCACAAACGCCTCAAAACCGCAACTTTCACCTCAAATCTTCTCAAGTTTCACCTCAAGCTCCCCAAAACCGTGAGTTTTACCTCCAACGCCCTCAGACTCCCCCAAAATGGGCTATTTTAGCCCCAAACCCCTCACAAAGGCCTCAAACCCACAACTTTCACCTCAGATCTTCTCAAGTTTCCCCTCAAGCTCCCCAAAACCGTGAGTTTTACCCTAAACTCCCTCAGGTTCCCCCAAAATGGGCTATTTTAGCCCCAAACCCCTCACAAAGGCCTCAAAACCACAACTTTCACCTCAAATCTTCTCAAGTTTCTCCTCATGCTCCCCAAACCCTCCATTTTTACCCTAAACTCCCTCACAGACTCCCCCAAATGTGCCTTTTTACCCTCAAATCCATGACAAACCTCCCTAAAACACAATATTTAACCCCAAATCTTCTCGCAAACGCCTCAAAACCGCAACTTTCACCTCAAATCTTCTCAAGTTCCACCTAAAGCTCCCCAAAACCGTGAGTTTTACCTCCAACGCCCTCAGACTCCCCCAAAATGGGCTATTTTAGCCCCAAACCCCTCACAAAGGCCTCAAAACCACAACTTTCACCTCAAATCTTCTCAAGTTTCACCTCATGCTCCCCAAACCCACCATTTTTACCCCAAACCCCCTTACGGAGTCCCTCCAAAAATGTGATTTTTACCCCAAATCCCCCTGCAGATTCCCAAAAAAGCATGGATTTTATCCCAAACTCCCTGGCAGACTCCCCGAACTCTGCTATTTCGCCCCCCAAACCCCAGACAAACGCCTCGAAACGGCGGCGACCGCGACCACGTTTCCCAGGGGAATCACGGCGGCTCCGGTTCGATCCCGGGATAATGGGAGCCGGAGCGGCTAGGAAGGAGCCGCATTCCCTGGGATATCAGGATTCGGGGTTCCAGGCGATGGCCGTATAAGGGAAACCCCTCGTCGCCGAGGGCGTTCCCGGTGGTTTCTCAGGCCCTGACGCCATCGGAGATTCCGGAACGCGGCGTTCCCGGCGCTGCGTGCCTCTGCCAGGCGTGGCCGGGCGGTGGCTCCGGCACCGATCCCGCTGCGAGTCCCGGCACGTGGGAAAGGCGAGGCCGGAGTCGCATCCCACCCGGCACGGCAGGAAAAAAAACAACCCACACCCAGAGTTGGAAAACAAAAAAAAAACGGGATAAAACCACCTGGAAAAGGAATTCTTGCCGCTTTCGGAGGGATTCGAGTTTTCCGAGGATGCCGACGCGCCTTCCCGGCACTCGGAGTACCGAGCCCTGCTACTTGTCACCCTCATTCCTTGTTTTCCGAATGCTACGGGAAGAGCCGAGGCGTTAAAACCAATGTCGGAAGCAATAAAGCCTCCCAAATCCTCCTTTTTTCCCCTAAAAAGCCCAGATGCCTTCGGATTCCCAGGTATTCCTGACGGCTCCCGGGCAGCCGCAGTGCTGGGATTCCCGGTGCCGGGCTTCCCTGTCCTGGAACCAGGATGCTCGGAGCCCATCGGCCAAATCCCATGTGGAGGAGGTTGGGATGAGTGGGATTTTCCATCGGGATGAGCCGAGCGGAGCTGACGGCAGCGCGTTCCCAATAAACGTTACTATAAAAAGGCAATTCCGCACGCGCCTCTGGAATTTCCTTCCTGCAGAGGCGCCGGAGAAAGCTCTTCCAGGCATTGTATCCCAGCCGGCTCCGGTGAGAAGGCAGCTCCGTGCCAAAATCCCCTTGGAACAGCTCTCCCAAGCCCCAAAATACTGATCCCAGCAGGATCCCGACCCTTTTCCCCCTGAACCTTGGGAAAAGCAGGACTAGGACGCACGTTCCGGGGCAAAATTCCCCTTGGTGAATCCCACTTTGCAGGGATTTTGGGATTCACCCACTCCCTGGGACTCCCAGAGATGGTTTTTGGCTCCGGAATGCTGGCAAGACACTGGGATGAGGGGCTTTTTTCCTCCCTTTTCCCACTGCGGGTGGGATGGGGAATGATCCCAATTTGATTTTTCCTTTTTTTTCCAGCTGCTGTGGATTTTATCCCAATGGGAAAACCCGACTGGAATATTTTCCACCCTCCCAGGGGACATTCATGGGCAGGATCCTCTCTGGATTTTTCCATGAAGTCACCACCGGCAGGGATCGATCCCCCCCTGCAAAAAAAAACCCGAACAGGGATCTTCATGCGAAAAACAACCGGAATTATAGATTGTTTTAACTTAAAATAGCGTTTCTGGGGAGGAACGTGTCCAGAAAAAGCCACTGGCTGCTCCAGAGCGGATCCAGTTGGATCCCATGGGAGGACCCTGCTGCTTTTGGGCTCAATTCCAGGGTTTTGAGGCAAAGGACCCGGCCGGGGAGCAGAAAAAGGGACAACAAGGGCCCGGAGGCTCCAGAAGAGCCCGACGTTCCCGGCTGGAATGATCCCTGCGCTCTGAGTTATCCCGCTCAGAAGATACCTCAGATCCTCTAAGGTCAATCAAGTCATTACGGATGAGGCTCTATTACCTCAGCAATTAGTGGGATCACTAATTACACGCACTAATGGCTCAGCAGCCACTTTTCCTTCGGGAAGCGGCACCTCCAGAGGGAAAACATCCCCAAAACGAGAAAAAATGAGAAGAAATGAGCCTTTTCCCCCTGGAAAAAGGGATGCGGAGGCGGAATCGTGCCCCTGCTTCGTTAGGATGGCGTCGTTTAGGGCCAGGCTTCGCTTCCCAAGGTGGGAACGCATCCGGAATGCCGGGACGACTGCCGCTCGCTGGGTTTTTCCAGCCCTTTCTGTCCTGGCACAGTTGGGTTCTCCCTAATTTGCTGCTACCGGATGGGCCGGGGGAGGCCGGAGCGCGGAGATTCCCAGCATTCCTTGCCCTTATTAGGCTGTTGGCTCGATCCGTTGGGAAGCAAGCGGCTAATCCCAGCAAGAAGCAGCCGGAGAAGCCACGGCGAAGCCACGCCAGGGTCTGGAATGCCACAATTCCAGAGCCAAATCTGATTTTGGAGACCTGGGAATGGGGGGTGAAAGCAGAATCCCTCTGGCTCCGCGTCCGACTCCGAGCCGGGGCGATGCCGGTGGCTCCGGAGCCTCCGTTTTCCAGGGCGATAAGGGCAGAGGTGAGTCAGGGCCAGGGCCGCACCTGCATTCCTCCGAGGGATTCCGGAGCCGGCACACCTCTCCTTCAGCCGGGCGGTGCCGGCCGCGCGGCTCAGAGTTCGGCACATCCACATAGTCCGTCAAGATGAGCTTTTCCAGAGCTTTCCCAGCGGTTCCTCCGTCTCTCCCGGCTCATCTGGTGCAGAACGGGAGCTCTGGGATACGCCCAGCTCCGCAAAACCACAGAAAACTGGGAATTTCGCTGTATCCACTGGTTTCCTTCTCTAAAACCGGGTGCCACCGCTTCCCAGCGCGAGAGGCTTGGATAAACATCCCGCAAAAGCCTGGAAAAGTGGGAATATCCCCAATCCAAGCGGGCAGGAATGAACATTCCGTTAGAGCATCACCTCGTCCGCTCCGAGACCGAGCGCTGGGTCCCAAATCCACACAGCAAAAGGCTTCTTCCCAAGATCTCCCCTCAAGCTCCTCGAATCCCCTCACAAACTCCCCCTAAATGTGATTTTCACCTCAAATTCCCTCCCAAAATGTGATTTTTTACCTCAAATCCACTCACAAACTCCCCAAAATACGATTTTTACCTCAAATTCCCTCACAGACTCCCCAAAAATGTGAATTTTTACCTCAAATCCCCTCACAAACGCCCCAAAATACGATTTTTACCTCAAATTCCCTCACAGACTCTCCAAAAATGTGAATTTTTACCTCAAATCCCCTCACAAACGTCCCAAAATGAGATTTTTACCTCAAATTCCCTCAGACTCCCCCTAAATGTGAATTTTTACCTCAAATCCCCTCACAAACGCCCCAAAATGAGATTTTTACCTCAAATTCCCTCACAAACTCCCCTAAATGTGAATTTTTACCTCAAATCCCTTCATAAACTCCTTGAAATGTGAGTTTTATCTCAAATTCCCTCACAGACTCCCCCCAAATGTGAATTTTTACCTCAAATCCCCTCACAAACGCCCCAAAATGAGATTTT
This sequence comes from Clamator glandarius, assembly GCA_033459285.1. Taxonomy (NCBI): domain Eukaryota; kingdom Metazoa; phylum Chordata; class Aves; order Cuculiformes; family Cuculidae; genus Clamator; species Clamator glandarius. Next base: position 50,110 of record JAUNZM010002754.1, read on the forward strand.
TACCTCAAATTCCCTCACAAACTCCCCTAAATGTGAATTTTTACCTCAAATCCCCTCATAAACTCCTTGAAATGTGAGTTTTATCTCAAATTCCCTCACAGACTCCCCCCAAATGTGATTTTTTACCTCAAATCCCCTCACAAACGCCCCAAAATGAGATTTTTACCTCAAATTCCCTCACAGACGCCCCCAAAATGTGATTTTACCCCAACGCCCCTTGACAAACCCCCTAGAATGAAATATTTTACCCTCAATCTTCTCCCCAACCCCTCAAAACCACAACTTCCACCTCAAATCTTCTCAAACTTCACCTCAAACGCCCCCAAAATGTGATTTTACCCCAAATCTCCTCATAGACTCCCCCCAAATGTCCTTTTTTTTTCCTCAAATTCCCTCACAAATTCCCCCAAAAGTGAATTTTACCTCCAATTCCTTCCCGGACTCCCCCAAAACGTGATATTTTACCGCAAATCCCTTCGCAACCCCCCAAAACAACAACTTTCACCTCTGAGCTCCTCAAATTCCGCCTCCAACTGCCCAAACCTGTGGCTTTTGACCCCAAATCCCCTCACAGACCCCCCCCAAAACGCGACTTTTACACCGAAATCCCAGGGAGTCGGGGTGGCGGCGACGCCAAGGGGAGGCGAATCCCGCTCCGCGGGGTCGGATGCTTTTCCCTTTGGAAAGAAACCAGGAATTCCGGGCGGCCTCGTTAAGGCGACGAGGTCATTAGGCAGCGCCGGAATCCGACGGCACAATTAATGGCTCCACGGCACGAGATGATGCTGGCATCGAATCCCTGGGATCAGCGACTCCCAGTCCCGGCTCCTTCCCTGGATCTTTCCTGGCTCCAACAGCTCCTTCCTTGGATCCAATGGCTCCTTCCCGGCTCCTTCTCTAGCTCCGAGGGCTCCTTCTCTAGCTCCGAGGGCTCCTTCTCTAGCTCCTTCCTGGCTCCAAGGGCTCTTTCCTGGCTCCTTCCTGGATCTGAGAGCTCCTTTCCGGCTCTGAGGGGTCCTTCCCAGCTTCTTCCCAGCTCCAAGGGCTCCTTCCCAGGTCTGAGAGCTCCTTCTCAACTCCAAGGGCTCCTTCCCTGGATCCTTCCCATCTCCTTCCCTGGATCCAAGAGCTCCTTCCTTGGCTCCTTCCCAGTTCCCTCAGCAACTTCCCTGGCTCCAAGGGCTCCTTCCTGGTTCCGAGGGCTCCTTCCCTGGATCCAAGAGCTCCTTCCTTGGCCCCTTCCCAGTTCCCTCAGCAACTTCCCTGGCTCCGAGGGCTCCTTCCCTGCCTCCTTCCCAGCTCCCTCAGCTCTTTTCTGCCTCCCTTGGCTCCTTCCCTGGCTCCGAGGGCTCCTTCCCTGGATCCTTCCTTGCTCCCTCAGCTCCTTCTCTGGCTCCGAGGGCTCCTTCCCTGTGTCCTTCCCTGCTCCCTCAGCTCCTTCCCTGGCTCCGAGGGCTCCTTCCCCAGATCCTTCCTTGCTCCCTCAGCTCCTTCCTTGGCTCCTTCCCTGCTCCCTCAGCTCCCTCCCTGGATCCTTCCCTGCTCCATCAGCTCCTTCCCTGGCTCCGAGGGCTCCTTCCCAGCTTCTTCTTGGTTCCGAGGGCTCCTTCCCTGGATCCTTCCCTGCTCCCTCAGCTCCTTCCCTGGATCCTTCGTTGCTCCCTCAGCTCCTTCCTTGGCTTCTTCCCTGCTCCCTCAGCTCCTTCCCTGGATCCTTCCCTGCTCCCTCAGCTCCTTCCCTGGCTCCGAGGGCTCCTTCCCAGCTTCTTCTTGGTTCCGAGGGCTCCTTCCCTGGATCCTTCCCTGCTCCCTCAGCTCCTTCCCTGGATCCTTCCTTGCTCCCTCAGCTCCTTCCTTGGCTTCTTCCCTGCTCCCTCAGCTCCTTCCTTGGCTTCTTCCCTGCTCCCTCAGCTCCTTCCCTGGCTCCGAGGGCTCCTTCCCAGCTTCTTCTTGATTCTGAGGGCTCCTTCCCTGGATCCTTCCTTGCTCCCTCAGCTCCCTCCCTGGCTCCTTCCCTGCTCCCTCAGCTCCTTCCCTGGCTCCTTCCCTGCTCCCTCAGCTCCTTCCCTGGCTCTGAGGGCTCCTTCCCAGCTTCTTCTTGATTCTGAGGGCTCCTTCCCTGGATCCTTCCTTGCTCCCTCAGCTCCCTCCCTGGCTCCTTCCCTGCTCCCTCAGCTCCTTCCTTGGCTTCTTCCCTGCTCCCTCAGCTCCTTCCCTGGATCCTTCCCTGCTCCCTCAGCTCCTTCCCTGGCTCCGAGGGCTCCTTCCCAGCTTCTTCTTGATTCTGAGGGCTCCTTCCCTGGATCCTTCCCTGCTCCCTCAGCTCCTTCCTTGGCTTCTTCCCTGCTCCCTCAGCTCCTTCCTTGGCTTCTTCCCTGCTCCCTCAGCTCCTTCCCTGGCTCCGAGGGCTCCTTCCCAGCTTCTTCTTGATTCTGAGGGCTCCTTCCCTGGATCCTTCCTTGCTCCCTCAGCTCCTTCCCTGGCTCCTTCCCGGCCTCAAGGCCTCGCGTTTTCCCACCCCCAAGCCGGGATCCCGCGGGTCCGTGCAAGGTCGCGCGCTGGCAGGGCTTTTCCCTTCATTCCCAGCATCTTTGCGGACGCCGGTCGCCTCGGATCCCGCTGTTCCGGCTGCTGAGATTCCAGAGGAAAAACCCCAGGGAACGGGCACATTCCTGAGCGGAAACGTGGTCCTTGGGGGGGCCCATTCCCTTTCCCAAGGATCAGGGCTTCCTGCTTTTTGGGGAAGGTGGATCCCCCACTCCTGGCACCGGGAATGAGGGAGTGAGGGAAAATGGAGGGGGGGGGGGGGGGTCATATCCCAAATCTCCCGCCCGGAGCTGCTGGAATTCCTCACGGAAGCCCGGGATGCGAGCCGCGGCGCTTCCAGACTAAACAGCTCGGCGGCAGCCAAATCCCGCTCCCAGCATCCCGGCTCCTTCTCCACGTGGGAAAAGCTGCGGAAACACGGATCCAAACGCCCCCAGATCCCTCGGCAAAAGGACCCGAAAGCTCCTTAAAACAAGTCAGGGGTGGAAAACCAGGCGTTCCGGCTGCGGATTTGTTGGGATGGGGCTGGGAAACCCTCTGGAAACTCAGACACCCACGGGCCCACGACCCAACAAACCCAAAAGCTCCTCGAAATCGAGCTGGAAGCGGAAAAGCGAGCGTTCCGGCCGCGGATTTGTTGGGATGGGGCTGGGAAACCCTCTGGAAACTCAGACACCCACAGGCCCACGACCCAACAAACCCAAAAGCTCCTCGAAATCGAGCTGGAAGCGGAAAATCGAGCGTTCCGGCTGCGGATTTGTTGGGATGGGGCTGGGAAACCCTCTGGAAACTCAGACTCCCACAGGCCCACGACCCAACAAACCCAAAAGCTCCTCGAAATCGAGCTGGAAGCGGAAAAGCGAGCGTTCCGGCCGCGGATTTGTTGGGATGGGGCTGGGAAACCCTCTGGAAACTCAGACACCCACAGGCCCACGACCCAACAAACCCAAAAGCTCCTCGAAATCGAGCTGGAAGCGGAAAATCGAGCGTTCCGGCTGCGGATTTGTTGGGATGGGGCCGCTCCGGGGAGGGAAAGGAAGGAGAAAAGTGGGAAGGTGCTTCCTTAGCCCCAAAATCCTGACTTTTCGCAGGGATTTGGGCCCCCAAACCCCACGTTTGGAGTTAAAACCACAGCAAAGCTGCCTCCCCGCTCCCCCTTTCTCTGCGCCTCCCAATCTGGACTCCGAACCCTGCTTCTAATTAACCTGTAATTAGTTAAACACAAACAAGTGGGCGGCCGCCTCGTCGAGTTCCCATTAGGAACTGGGAAGGACAGATCCCGGCGTCCTGGAGCGGGACAGGTGGATCCCAAAGGATCCCAGAGGATCCCAGTTTTCCTGCTGCTCCCCCCTCTCCCTGTGCCCTTTCCTCCCCTTCCTTCTCCTCCTCATTTCCCCATTCCTGAGGCTCCGGACGCTCTCACGCCCCTGGAAAAAGGGGGATTTTTCCCATGTCGGGACCTTCCGAGCAAGGATTTGCCATTCCATCCCCCCCAAAACCCCTCCCTGACCCCCCAAACCCCCTCCCTGATCTCTCACCCTCCCCAGACCCCACATTCTGGCCTCTGAGTCCCCCCAAAACCCCCTCCCTGTCTCCTCCTCTCCCACTCAGACCCCCCCAACCACCCCTCCCTGATCCCCCAGCACCCCCCCAAACCCCACATTCCAACCTCTGAGCTCCCCCAAAACCCTCCTTGATCCTCCAGCCCCCCCCAAACCCTCTTCTCTCTAAGTCAACCCCCCCAAACCCCACAACCTGACCTCTAAGCCCCCCCAAACCCCCTCTCTGACCTCTCAGCCCCCTCCTCTCCGACTCAGACCCCCCAAACCCCCTCTCTGACCTCTCAGCCCCCTCCTCTCCGACTCAGACCCCCCAAACCCCACATTCCGACCTCTGAGCCCCCCCAAACCCTCTTCTCCCTAAGTCAACCCCCCCAAACCCCACAACCTGACCTCTAAGTCCCCCCAAACCCCTCTCCGACCTCTCAGCCCCCTCCTCTCCCCTTCAGACCCCCCCAAACCCCTCTCTCTGACCTCCTAACCCCCCCAAACCCCCTCTCCGACCTCTCAGCCCCCTCCTTTCCCCCTCATACCCCCCAAACCCCTCTCTCTGACCTCCTAACCCCCCCAAACCCCCTCTCCGACCTCTCAGCCCCCTCGTCTCCCCCTCAGAGCCCCCCAAACCCCTCGCTCTTGCCGCCTAACCCCCCCAAACCCCCTCTCCAACCTCTCAGCCCCCTCCTCTCCCCCTCAGACCCCCCAAACCCCTCTCTCTGACCTCTTAACCCCCCCAAACCCCCTCTCCGACCTCTCAGACCCCCCCAAACCCCTCTCTCTGACCTCCTAACCCCCCCAAACCCCCTCCCCGACCTCTCAGCCCCCTCCTTTCCCCCTCAGAGCCCCCCAAACCCCTCTCTCTGACCTCCTAACCCCCCCAAACCCCCTCCCCGACCTCTCAGCCCCCTCGTCTCCCCCTCAGAGCCCCCCAAACCCCTCTCTCTGGCCTCCTAACCCCCCCAAACCCCCTCCCCGACCTCTCAGCCCCCTCCTCTCCTCCTCAGACCCCCCCACCTTGCGCTGCTGCTTCTCCCAGGCGGGGTCGAGCAGGAGGTCCCGGTCCCAGTCGTCCTCCTGGGCCATGTAGTCTCCGTTGTGGCCGGGCCCGGCGGGGCAGGGCTGCCCGGCGCTGTGATAATCCACCATGGCGGCGCCGCCGGGGCCCCCGCTCCGCGATCGCCGCTCGCACCCGACGCGGATCCGCGCCCGGAAACCCCGCCCCGCGTGACTCCGCCCCCTCGAGCGTCACGTGACACAGCCCCGCCCACCCGCCGCCTCCTCAGGAAGAAACGCGTGTCCCCGCCCCCCGAGCGTCACGTGACACAGCCCCGCCCACCCGCCGCCTCCTGAGGAAGAAACGCGTGTCCCCGCCCCCCGAGCGTCACGTGACACAGCCCCGCCCACCCGCCGCCTCCTGAGGAAGAAACGCGTGTCCCCGCCCCCCGAGCGTCACGTGACACAGCCCCGCCCACCCGCCACCTCCTCCGGGAGAAACACTTGACTCCGCCCCCCCGAGCGTCACGTGACACAGCCCCACCATCCGCCACATCCTCGGGGAGAAACACGTGACTCCGCCCCCCCGCGTCACGTGACACAGCCCCCGCCCTCCCGCCTCCGCGAGAAACACGTGACCGCAGCCCCCCTTCCGCATCACGTGACACAAGACCCCGTTCAGCAGCCGCGCCCGACGCCCCCTAGAGAACCACGTGACAGCCCCCCCCCCCCCCCCGCGGCTCCTCCTGCCGCTCCCGCGCCCCCTTCCGCGTCACGTGACCCCTCACGAAGAGCCCCCCCGCCTCTTCTTCTTCTTCGAGAGCGCCACGTGACACAAAAAACCACGCCCACCACCCCTCCACCACGTGTCACCCCCGCCGCGCCGCTCCCGCGTCACGTGACCCCTCAAAAAAGAGCCCCGCCCGCCCATAAACCCCCCCCTCCCATCGCATCACGTGACCCCCGCCCCTCCCAGCCACGCGCGGGTCACGTGGCACCCCTGACCCCCGCCCCTTTCCCCACCACGTGACACCCCTCCCAAAGATGGCGGCGCTGCAGGGATTCCTCCTTCCTTCTTTAATGGAATAAAATGGGGGGGGCTCAGAGGGAGGAGGCCATGATGCTGGAGACACCTGTGGAGAGAGGGGGGGAGTCAGGGGGGGCTTGGAAGGGAGGGGAAGGGGTTTGGGGGACCACAAAGGGGGGGAAAAAATGGGATTTGGGGGGCACAGGGCTCTGAGGGGAGGGGGCTCTGGGTTTTGGCGGGTCCCGGGGGTCTTGGGGGGGGCAGAGGGTTCCGACAGGACGGGGAGGGGGGCTCTAGGGGGGCCCCAAGGTGGGGGGGGCTGGGTTTTGGGGGATTCCTAGGGATGGAAGGTGCCCAGGTGTGTCGGGGGGGGGGGGGGGTGTCTCCTTGTTTTCTTTAGGGAAGACCCTAATCTCAGGGGTTCTGGGGGGGCCCTTGGGGTCTGGGGGCCACTTTGTCCTCTTGGGAGAGATCTGGGGGGGTCCTGAGGGTGCCCAGGGGGATATGGGGGGCTTTTGTCCTTTTGGAGGGGTGCCTAGGGGTTCTAGGGGGGCTCCCTGGTCTCTGGGGGGTCCTTGAGGTCTGGGGGGGCTCTTTGTCCTCTTGGGAGAGATCTGGGGGGGTCCAGGGGGTGCCCAGGGGGATGTGGGGGGCTTTTATCCTTTTGGAGGGGTGCCTAGGGGTTCCAGGGGGGCTCCCTGGTCTCTGGGGGGGGGGGGTCCTTGAGGTCTGGGGGAGCTCTTTGTCCTCTTGGGAGAGAATTGGGGGGGTCCTTGGGATCTGGGGGTGCCCAGGGGGATGTGGGGGACTCATTGTCCTTTTGGAGGGGTGCCTAGGGGTTCTAGGGGGGGCTCCCTGGTCTCTGGGGGGGGGGGGTCCTTGAGGTCTGGGGGGGCTCTTTGTCCTCTTGGGAGGACCCTGGGTTGGCCCCTTAGTCTCTAGGTTGGCCCCTTGGGGTCTGGGGGTGCTCCTTGTCCTTTTTTTTTGGGGGGGGGGGCTCCCCTAGTCTGTGCGTGTTTCTTTGTTCTCTTGGGAGAGATCTGGGGGTGCCCGGGGGGGGGGATCTAGGGGGGCTCCCTAGTCTCTGGGGGGGGTCCTTGAGGTCTGGGGTTGGGGGGGCTCTTTGTTCTCTTGGGGGAGACCTGGGTTGGCTCTGTGGGATCTGGAGGGGGGGGGGGGGGGGGTGTCTGTTGAGGGGGTGTCTCTGGGGGGTGTTTTTTGGGGTGACCCCCCCCCCTTACTCTCGAAATCGATCTTCTCGACGATGTTTTTGGGTTTGATGCTCTCCTCCTGGTTGCAGATGAAAACTCGGCCCGGCTCGGGCTCCGTCCACCCGTATTTGCTCATCCAGACGCGCAGCTGCGGCTCTGGGGAGGCCAACTCGGGGGGTCAGCCCCCCAAAACCTGCCCCGGACCCCCCCCAAATCCTCCCCCAGGAACCCCAAATCCTCCCCCAGGACTCCCAAACCCTCCCCCAGGACTCCCAAACCCTCCTAGGAATCCAAAAAACCCACTAAGGACCCTAAACTCCCCTAGAACCTCAAATCCCCACCCCAGGACCCCCAAAATCACCTCCCAGGAACCCCCAAACCACCCGAGAACCCCAAATCCACCCCCAGGAGCCCCAAATCCTCTCCTAGCAACCACAAACCCCCCCCCCCCCCCAATCAAAGACCCCAAATCTCCCCCCCCCCCCCCAAGGAACCCCAATTCCCCCCCGCCCCAGGATCCCCAAATCCCCTCCTAAGAGCCCCCAAACCCTCCCGGAACCCCAAATCCAACCCCAGGATCCCCAAATCCCCTCCTAGGAACCACAACCCCTCCCATCAAACACCCCAAACTCCCCTAGGACCCCAAATCTCCCCCTGAGGAACCCCAATTCCCCCCCCCCAGGATCCCCAAATCCCTTCCTAGGAGCCCCCAAGCCCTCCCGGAACCCCAAATCCAACCCCAGGATCCCCAAATCCCCTCCTAGGAACCACAACCCCTCCCATCAAACACCCCAAACTCCCCTAGGACCCCAAATCTCCCCCCCCCCAAGGAACCCCAATTCCCCCCCCAGGATCCCCAAATCCCTTCCTAGGAGCCCCCAAGCCCTCCTGGAACCCCAAATCCCCTCCTAGGAGCCCCCAAACCCTCCTGGAACCCCAAATTCCCCCACCCCCGGACCACCAAATCCCCTCCTAGAGCCCAAAACCCCCCACCAAAGACCCCAAAGCTCACTGGACCCCCAAATCCACACCCTGGACCCCCCTTTTCTTACCTGAGAGGTCGCCGAGCATCTCTGCCAGGAGCCAGCGGTCGATGTGCTGGTATGTGATGCCGACCACGTGGCAGATGACTGGGGGGAACCCCAAAACTGGGACCTCGAAACCCCCAAACTGAGAGCCCCGAGCCCCAAAACTGGGAGCCAGGGATCCCAAATCCCCAAAACTGGGACCTCGAACCCCCAAACTGAGAGCCCGAGCCCCAAAACTGGGAGCCAGGGATCCCAAATCCCCAAAACTGGGACCTCGAACCCCCAAACACAGAGCCCGAGCCCCAAAACTGGGAGCCAGGGATCCCAAATCCCCAAACTGGGACCTCGAACCCCCAAACTGAGAGCCCGAGCCCCAAAACTGGGAGCCAGGGATCCCAATCCCCAAAACTGGGACCTCGAACCCCCAAACTGAGAGCCCGAGCCCCAAAACTGGGAGCCAGGGATCCCAAATCCCCAAAACTGGGAGCCAGGGATCCCAAATCCCCAAAACTGGGACCTCGAACCCCCAAACTGAGAGCCCGAGCCCCAAAACTGGGAGCCAGGGATCCCAAATCCCCAAAACTGGGACCTCGAACCCCCAAACTGAGAGCCCGAGCCCCAAAACTGGGAGCCAGGGATCCCAAATCCCCAAAACTGGGACCTCGAACCCCCAAACTGAGAGCCCGAGCCCCAAAACTGGGAGCCAGGGATCCCAAATCCCCAAAACTGGGACCTCGAACCCCAAAACTGGGAGCCAGGGATCCCAAATCCCCAAAACTGGGACCTCGAACCCCCAAACTGAGAGCCCGAGCCCCAAAACTGGGAGCCAGGGATCCCAAATCCCCAAAACTGGGACCTCGAACCCCCAAACTGAGAGCCCGAGCCCCAAAACTGGGAGCCAGGGATCCCAAATCCCCAAAACTGGGACCTCGAACCCCCAAACTGAGAGCCCGAGCCCCAAAACTGGGAGCCAGGGATCCCAAATCCCCAAAACTGGGACCTCGAACCCCCAAACTGAGAGCCCGAGCCCCAAAACTGGGAGCCAGGGATCCCAAATCCCCAAAACTGGGACCTCGAACCCCCAAACTGAGAGCCCGAGCCCCAAAACTGGGAGCCAGGGATCCCAAATCCCCAAAACTGGGACCTCGAACCCCCAAACTGAGAGCCCGAGCCCCAAAACTGGGAGCCAGGGATCCCAAATCCCCAAAACTGGGACCTCGAACCCCCAAACTGAGAGCCCGAGCCCCAAAACTGGGAGCCAGGGATCCCAAATCCCCAAAACTGGGACCTCGAACCCCCAAACTGAGAGCCCGAACCGCAAAACTGGGAGCCAGGGATCCAAAAACCCCAAACCTGAGCTCCTGATCCCCCAATCCAGGACCCTGAGCCCCAAACCAGGACCTCCAGCCCCCAAATTAGGCACGATGGACCCTAAAATCCCCAAACTGGGACCCCAAACCCCAAAACTGGGACCTTGAGCCCCGAAACCAGATACCAAGGACCTCGAAACCAAAAAAAACTGGCACATCGAGCCCCAAAAATGGGACCTCAAACCCCAAAATCTAAAACCTGGGTCTTCAGAACCCCCAGATCCCTTCCATACCCCCCAATTCACCCCAACGACCCCTCGAATTGCCCCCAGACACCCCCAAATTGCCCCCGACCCCTCACATTTGCGCACGGAGTCCTCGAAGCCGGCGATGCCGTCGAGCAGCTCCGCGTTCTCATCCAGCGCTTGCTGGGGAGCAGGAGGTTTTGGGGTGAATT